>CM053029.1:425333302-425613302 GCA_028564925.1 Lithobates sylvaticus
GGCAATAAAAAAAACCTTGAATGTTACCCCTAAAATACCAGCATACAATTCACATTCCGTACGGCAGGTCAAATCTGGCAGGATCTACAGCAGTTTTCTATATTAAAGACATCTCTGATCCTTTTGTTAACCGAGTACAGATCTCTGCAGGTTTCGATTTCATTTTGAAATGCATGAGAACAAAGGGTTTGTGGGACTCAAAATGAAGTGCATGTGTATATATATATATATATATATATATATATATATATATATATATATATATATATATATATATATATATATATATGCACCTCCATCCCTAAATCTGAGAATAAGGAGAAGGGTTTGTGGGACTTTCATTTTGAAATAGAAACTGGCAAGGGTGGTGCCGTTAGACCTGAAGCAGATCTATCTGCTTTGTTAATGTGACACATGCCATTCACAGTGTTTTGCCAATTTCCCAGATTGTGCTCAAGCAGAGTGATATTCTAACAATTCGGTTTTCTTGAATGTGCAGTATGGCTCATGTCAACTTATCGTAGCTTGGTTTGTAAGGGACTGGTCTTGGATAGGCAAAGATTTACATCAAGCACCACATCCCATAAATTGTGGCTCCAAAGCTTGATGTAAATACAGACAATACTCTTCACTCATTTTGATCCAACAGGTAGGTATATGTGGCAGATTTAAGGCAGTAGCCAACATTATGATATTTGTGCAATATAATTATGTAAGAATGAATGGCAGGAAGAGCCCATTAGCGACCCCTGCCTATGGGACCAGGGACTGAGACATGTTATTTTAAGATAAAAAAATAAAGATAACAGTTTACAATAAACTTTATGAAATAAAAGACAGTAACAGGCAAAAGGTCATGTGACCTTACCTATAAAAGGAAGAGTCATCAACGTTTTTTTAGTTGCAGCGCCGTCACTTTAAGAAGACGCATCCCTCCCTCCCTCCCTATGTCGTGGTTCTTGTTATGTGGCTATATATTACACCTATGTATGGGGGTATTTTTGGTATATTTGATTAGTATAGTTTGAGCTTTAATGGCTGAACTATTTCATGTTCTGTTTATATATAGTTCGAGCTCTAATAGCTGAACTATTTGTATATATGTTGGTAATGTAAAGTGTTATTATATTATTAAAATGGTATTATTATTATGCCAATAATAAAGGACCACGGCCATTGTAATCCACTTTTTGTAGTCTGTGTTTATTTATTGTATTGTTGTCTTTTGGAATATATGTCTTCAGCCTCTGGTCCCATACAAATACTGTGTGGTGTACTGTTATGTGATAATTCTTACTATGTATACATTTCTTTATAGATAGTTTGCTACACAGTCCAGAATGAACTAATTTATGACTGATGTTTTTAAGAAAACATTTTTTTATTGAAATAAGAAAATTAATCAATATGCCCCAGTGGAAGTCTTTGCAGACGAAACGCGTTGGGTGGATACGCCAGATATACTGCTACTGCGTTTTACTTTTATTATCTTGATTTTATAAATTATATTTTTTGGAAAGATATTTTTATGAAAAACAAATTGTGGAAGTTGATATACTCCTCAAAAATAAATGCAATCCTTTTATTGGATTTTTTACACTATGAGGAGGCCCTCTGTCTCTTTTTTATTCTCATGCCCTTGATATATTCAGGATTCCGGATAAAGGTCAACAGTTTAACGGTGTTCCTGAGGTTTTATCATTTCCTGGAGTTCGGTGAGTACAGACTGATGTGCCGGCTCAGTCTCGTCTATGGTCCATCACTCCAAAACATTGCCTGTCGGCCTATCTGAGCTCGTTTGACCCCTTACCAATGGTCAGTGGGTCCATCTTGTGTGGTAAGCGTACCTGATCTTTTACACATCATACAGTTCAAGATGCCGTCCAATCGAAGAGGACATAGCATTTGAATATTATATGAATAATTGCAGTGATTTGTATACTCATCCCCATATATGAACTTTTCCACATGGACTGTTATACGCTCACAGCCATTGAGTGATTCTTAGTATTCTATGTATTTTGAATGCTTACCTTTCTTTCCTGATTTTTTGTTCCACATATTTAGATCATACATGGTGTTGGATATTTAGATACATCTTATTTAGACCACTGGCTTAATTTTGCACAGCATTCTTATATACATGTTTTTTTGGGCATTATATATGCAGTTTGCCACTATGATATGAAATTATATTTTCATAGTCACCTGATAGTGAACAACACATATCCACTTGTGTGAAATTTGTTTGATTCACTTGAAGTTTATTGTTTTCTTGATGGGGATCGAATAGGTCTTACCATCTAGATGCACTTTTTGTACATCAAATTCTGAACACTAATCTTTGTACATAGGATTCCATTTCTATTTACCATTATTGTCCAGACACATTTTTAGCACCACACTTTCTTACTTTTAAGAAAATGGGTTGTTAAATTTGAAACAATTGTGTGAAAATTAGCACCTTTAAAGTCCCTAATTTCTCTGTCTTTGTATATTATCGTAGCTTGGTTATTGATTACCGTAATTTACAATGTACAACACATTTAGCAGGCACCATCACAAATATATAATAAAGAATACAGTAATTTTATTAGTTAAGCATTATACACAAACTGAAACTTTGCCAACTCCAAAATATTTCATTCAGTAACTCCAGAGATTCCCAAGGGAGCACCAGATATAGAGGTCCACCTACTGATTAGCTCATCAATATCTTGAGGTTCACTTATGTCTGAATTTACTTTGTGCTGGATCCAGGGGCAAGCCCAAAAAAATAAAGAAAACAAAAAAAAAAAAACCTTCTTGCTTATAAATATAGCCATTACTTTACTTTCCAAACTCCTCTGTTTTCTTATTTTTTCATCTCTTCTTCACATTTTAAATATCTTCCATGCATATAAGGAGCTAGTAAGTATGATAGGCATTGAAAGATCAACAGATGCTTATAGACAAAGATGAGCAGTCTGATTAAGTGTTGAGAGATTTTTGTTCAGGTCAGAACAGCTTCTCTGTCTATACAAAAGTCAATGGGAATGCAGAAGCAGGTTGATGCAGCTTAAAAGCTGTACCGATTGCGTCTATCTAGCAAGGTTACTCTGTGGTATAACAAGGAAGCTGAGACTTCTGCAGTGTATAGATGTGCGTTTTACTAACAAAAACTGCTGTACAAAACTATTACAATCTTAGGAATACAATACAAGACTGACAGATATCTATAACAAGCAAAATGCCTAGAAAATAGAACAGCCTAAAGTCTAACAGTACAAATACATTTAAAAGGGTTACTTAACTTCTGTTACTGAATGTTCATGATCTCCAATTGGCAATATTTCTTCTGAGACCAGGTTCTGTTCTTGTATCATGAGCGGCTTCTTCTGATCTTCAAAGCATGATGATGTGTGTCCTGATGTTACAGCATGATGTTCCATCTCCTCTCTGTGTCTCTACTCCATTTTATATGCCAGTTTGTTGACCAAAGTTTAATGTTTATACACTTGTTTCATAACAACCGATTAACAGTCCTTCTTTTCAGGTTGAGACACCCTCTCAAACTGTTTTAAAAGACAATGGACTGTTGGTTGCATGTTTACTGTAGCTGACGAGACAATAGTCTCTTCAACTGTCAATTTGTTATCCAACACCATTGTATGAAAACAGCATTTGTTTGAGAATTCTACTCAAACCAGAGAATCTGATTAACTAAACTTGTAATTTCTCCCATGTAATGTTAGATCTGATGTTTAAAAAATCATATTTTAACAAACGCAACACACGCAACACAAAAGCAGGTTGAATGTAGGTCAAAAAGAGGTCAAGATCAAGCATCTCAAATGAATTTTTAAATGCAAGGTGGAATTCACTTAAAAGCAAGCGAACCACAGAAAATCTGTTGGGTTGATTTTACCTGGCACCAACACAGAAAGGGATGGGGTTGCACCAAGTCTTAACAGACACATAGACAGACATACCAATATAGATAGATATACGCCGATTGACTTGACAAGTATCTCTGACACAGAGGCCGACTGATTGGCAATGATGCCCAGAAATCACAAGATTAACTGGCTAGAAGTACACATCTTTTGGCAGAAAAGTATTTGTATTTATACTGACAATTACACAATTTTATGTGTACAGTGGGAAAAATAATTATTTGATCCCTTATAGATTTTTCAAGTTTGCCTACTTACAAAAAAATGAAGGGTCTATACTTTTTTATCATAGATGTATTTTAAATGATAGAGACAGAATATCAACCAAAAATCCAGAAAAAAACACAATACAAATGTTATAAATTGAGGTGCAGTTCAGTGAGTAAAATAAGTATTTGATCCCCAAACAAAATATGACTTAGCACTTGGTGGAAAAACCCTTGTTGGCAAGCAAAGAGGTAAGACGTTTCTAGGAGTTGGTTACCAGGTTTTCACACATCTCAGGAGGGATTTTGGTCCACTCTTCTTTACAGGTCTTCTCTAAATCCTTAAGGTTTCTTGGCTGTCACTTGGCAACTCAAAGTTTTAGCTCCCTCCATACATTTTCTATAAGATAAAGGTCTGGAGACTGGGTAGGCCACTCCTTGACCTTAATGTGCTTCTTGAGCCACTCTTTGTTGCCTTGGTGGTCTGTTTTGGGTCACTGTCATGCTGGAAGACCCATTCATGACCCATCTTTAGTGTTCTGGCTGATAGAAGAAGGTTCTTATCCAAGATTTTACAATTGATGGCCCCATCTCTTGGCCCCTCAATGCAGCAAAGTCGGCACCTTTAGCAGAGAAAGAGCCCCAAAGCATAATGTTTCCAACTCCATGCGTGACTGTAGGGATGGTGTTCTTAAGGTCATAGTCAGCATTTTTCTTCTTCCAAACACAGCAAGTCAAGTTAATGCCAAAAAGCTTAATTTTGGTCTCATTTGACCACAGCACTTTCTCCCAATCCTTCTCTGAATCATTTAGATGTTCATTGGCAAACTTTAGAAGGGCCTGTACATGTGCCTTCTTGAGGAGGAGGGGGGGGGGGCCTTGCGGCGCTGCAGGATTTTAATCCATGGCAGCATATTGTGTTACCAATGGTTTGTTTGGTGACTGTGGTCCCAATTGCCACAAGCTCCTCCAATGTAGTTCTGGGCTGATCCCTCACTTTTCTCATGATTATCCTTACCCCATGAGGCAAATTCATGCATGGAGCTCCAGACAGAGAGCGATTAATGGTTATTTTGTATTTCTTCCATTTGCAAATAATTGCTCCAACAGTTGTCTCCTTCTCACCAAGCTTCTTGCTGATGGTCTTCCAGCCTTGTGCAGGTCTACAATCTTGTCCCTGACGTCCTTTGGCAGCTCTTTGGTCTTGCCCATGATGTTGAGGTTTGAATGGAAGAAAGATTCTGTGGACGGTGTCTTTTATACACATAGCAAGTTGTCATTAGGACCACCTTCTTAAATTGACAGGACTAATCTGTATACCACATGAGCACATACTGAAGAGAGTCTGTGGGAGCCACAAATATTGTTGGTACAAGATCAAATACTTATTTTACTAACTGAACTGCAACTCAATTTATAACATTTGTATTGTGTTTTTTCAGGATTTTTGGTTGATATTCTGTGTCTATCATTTAAAATACACCTATGATAACAATTAGACTTAATTTCTTTGTAAGTGGGCAAACTTACGATATCTGCAGGGGATCAAATAAATATTTTCCCCACTGTAAGTTGTGTACACAGCACACAATTGGCTTATGTTTCAAACTACCACTTAGTGTAATGCTATAAACTAAGTCACAGTAGGTACTGTAGACATTAAAACAATAAAAAGTCTGGCACCAGGGTACTTGTTTCTGAATGTTGGTACTGTAGACATTACAACTAAAAATGTCAACTTCAGTTTTCTGAGAACTGGGTGTGAATATGCTATTTTCAGTCTTGAAACATTTATATGACACGGTACAAACAAAAACAGACATATACACAATATTACCAAAGATATTGGGATGCCTGTCTTTACATGCACAAGGACTTTAACCACTTCCCATCCGCCCTATAGCAATATGACGTGCGCAAAGTGGTTAAGTCATCCTGACTGAACGTCATATGACGTCCAGCAGGATAAGCCGTGGGGGGACCCAGCACATCGATCGGTGGTGTGGCATGTCAGTCTGACACACCGCATCTCTGATCGAGGTAAAGAGCCTCTGACAGAGGCTCTTTACCATGTGATCAGCTGTGTCCAATCACAGCTGATCACAGTGTAAACAGTTATGCCGCATACACACGGTCGGAATTCTCATCGGAAAAAGCTCTGATGGTTTTCCCGTCGGAATTCCGACGGAATTTAGCTCAAACTGTCTTGCCTACACACGGTCACACCAAATTCCGACGGTCAATAACACCACGCCTTAAAAAATGTTTGCCTGCACTATAAAAGGGAAGTTTAATGCTTCTGAGCATGCGTCGAATTGTTTCCGAGCATGCGTTGGAATTTTGCGTGTCGGAATTGCATACACACGATCGGAAAATCCGATAGAAAGGTTTTCCGTCGGAAAAATTAAGAACAGGTTCTCAATCCAAAGTCTGTTGGAAATTCCGACAGAAAAAGACCGATGGGCATACACGCGGTCGGAAAATCCGATGAAAAGCTCCCATCGGACTGTTTCCTTAGAGCCGTATATCGGCTTTTCCGCCACTCACGCTGACAGGTGCGATAGAGGATAGCCGATCGGCTGCTCTCCTGACAGGGAGGGGGGGTCTGCACTAGTCATCAGTGCAGCCCCCCGAAGATTCCCACCCAGGACCAATAGGGATGGCACTGTGCCCACTAGTGATGCCTGCCAGTGCCCCCTGATCAGCGACACCAAACCGTGCCATCTATCAGTGCCGCCCATCAATGCTCACCAGTGCCACCTATGAGTGTCCCCTATCAGTGCCCGTTAGTGCTGCCTATCAGTGCTTGTCAGTGCTGCATATAAGTGCCTCATCATTGCCAATCAATACTGCCTCATCAATGCCCGTCAGTGCAGCCTTATCAGTACCCACCAGTGAAGGAGAAAACCTACTTATTTACAAAGATTTGTAACCGAAACAAAGAAAAAAACTTTTATTTTTTTTTCAAAATGTTCGGTCTTTTTTTTTTATTTGTAGCGCAAAAAAATAAAACCCCAGTGGTGATCAAATACCACCAAAAGAAAGCTCTAATTGTGGGAAAGAATTGATTAAAATGTTTTGTTTGGGTACAGCATCGCATGACCGCGCACTTGTCATTCAAAATGTGATAGCGCTGAAAGCTGAAAATTGGTCTGGGCAGGAAGGTGTATAAGTGCCCTGTATTGGAGTGGTTAATGGCATCCCAGTCCTAGTCTGAAGGTTTCAATATTGTGTTGGCCCACCCTTTGCAGCTATAACAGCTTCAACTCTTCTGGGAAGGCTGTCCACAAGGTTTAGGAGTGTGTCTATGGGAATGTTTGACCATTCTTTCAGAAGTGCATTTGTGAGGTCAGGCACTGGTTGGATTGGACGTGAAGATCTGGCTCTTAGTCTCTGCTCGAATTCGTCCCAAAGGGTGTTTCATCGGGTTGAAATCAGGACTCTGTGCAGACCAGTCAAGTTTGTCCACCCCAAACTCACTCATATCTGTCTTTATGGATCTTGTTTGTGCACTGGTGCACAGTTATGTTGGAACAATAAAGGGCCATCCCGTTATATCAGAGCATATACTTCCTCCTAGATTAAAAGTCCTACTTTTAATCTTGTGTATAAGAACTTGCATACAATTCAGGACAAAATTTGCATTTTTTAAAACTATGTTAGTTGTCATACACTTATAATTCTGAGCTTTTATGTATACTAATAAGTGTGTACTGTATGTCCCGTAAACATACAAAGAATATTATGGTCATAACACTAGATGTACGAAAGATGTATTATACATACTGGAAAAGAAAAAGATTAGCATCAGAATAAGGTGAAGAACGAACAAAAATTACCTTATCACAGAGATTTACCAACAAATAATTAAACTATGTTCACTTAAAAAGGGGTGCCGTTAATTGATTTTGTGCCCGCCTGTCAAGAGGAAAGTGTAAAGCTAGCTATACACTGATTTTCGAGAAAACATCCGTCCGAATATTCATACAAACATTTGTACAAAAATTCACTATATATTTGCTGAATGGACGAATGGCATTCAAAATTATTTTGTTTGCTTTTAACATTTGATTTTAGAACGCAAGTAATTTCCTGAGCAAAAAACACATCTACTGTTAGAAATGTGTTCATTTGAGAAAAATGTTCTATCCTGCTCCTTCAAATTGTCTTTGGTTGAAAATGAATGCCAATTTTACCCCACTAACCATTCGAAAATTGAATGCACTTCCTTAAAATTAATATTTTCAAAGTTCTACTAGTGAATAATCAGCTTTAGGCTATTTGGAAGTCTGAAATGGCTCAAAAATTGTCGGTACCGAGAAGCACTGGTTGACAGGGGACATCCTCCCAAAGCCAAGAACAGAACTAAAAACCGCTCTTAACCTAATGCCGGTCATAGACAGATTGAAATTCAGCCTGTTCAGCAGGAACCGGACATATTTTGATCCATGTATGGGCAGGCTGGCTGTACAGAAGTCTATTCATTGATGGACTTCAGTACAGCCAGCCTTTCGGCTTTATTTAATACAATTATGGCCGGATGTTGTAGCCTCAAGCATTGATCATAGTATTCTGATGGCTGTGAAACCTCCCACTGTCAGAACACAACAGTCCTGTGGGAGGGATTCCCCCATCAACACTAAATTTGTTGATGGGGGAATCAAGCAATTTTTTTTCCTTCAGTCTGTGGTTGAAGGAAAGAAATTTGGTTAATGTATGGCCTGTCTAAAGCCTCGTACACAAGATCAGATTTTCGGATGACCGTTCATCTGGTTTTTGTTGCATGCTAGTCTCATGTCGAAAGTGAAGAGGTTACTCACCATACGAAAATTCTCTTAAGACAGAATACAACTTCAGAAGTGACGTAATGTGTTGGATAGTTTTCTATGTATTCTTTCATTTGCGAGCATGCGTAGTCTTGATCTTCCGATTTTTTTCGTATGAAAACGATACTAATTAAACGAAAATTGAACGTTGAGTTCCCGTACGACAAAAATTTTATAGTCTGCACATCCAGCTTTTGTTTGACGAAAATCCGGACTCTGCTGTCGAAAGCACCGTACTGACAATCTGAAAATCGACAGATCATTCGTCGGACGAAATTTTACTTTCCGATTTTTCATATCATGTGTACGGGGCTTTAAGAATCATTCTGTCAGCTGATTTCAGAGTCAGGTTCAGACTTTACACAGTCCTACGCTTTAACCGCTTCCCTTCTGGACAAAGAATACAAAAAGCCAGACGGGAGCAGTGCAGATGCAGAAGAAGGAAGTACCCATACGTCCTTCTGAATCTGACACTTATGTGCCCTCTAGAGCGCGAAGCGGCACAATCTGTGCAGCGGATTACCGATGTGAGCAGCACTGGTTTCATGTTATCACGGTGACCAATCACAGCATTTACAGTCACAGTAGTAAACCTTGCGTCATTATTTACTACTGTAGAAGAAATGGGTGGTCAATATTGGTTACTACTGTTTGAGCTGTGATTGGTCACAGCAATAGCATGGTACCAGAGCCAATCACAGTAGTACACAAAGTTGCATGAATGAAATCTTAAGGGAGGTTTACAATTTGCTTATTACATTGTGTGATAAAGGGAAAAAAAAATAATCCCTGATCACCTCCCCATTTATTTATTTTTTACAACATACTGTCGCCACTCGGTGTCTCTCATCACCGCTGCACCAGTCATATTGTTCCTAATCACACCAGTCACAGTGCCCTTGATTACTGCCACACTAGTCCCATCATCCCTGACCATTGCCACACCAATCATATTGTCCATAATCACTGCCACACCAGTTACAGTACCCATGATCACTGCCTCACCAGTTAGTGCCCCTGATAGCTGCCTCACAAGTTAGTGCCCCTAATCACTGCTACACCAGTTACAGTGCCCATGATCACCGCCACACCAGTCATATTGTCCCTAATCACGTCACACCAGTTACAGTGTCTCCGATTACTGCCACACCAGTAATATTGCCCTTAATCACTACCGACTGTACCAGTCATATTATCCCTGATAGTGAATCACAAAAGTGTACAAGTACACAGTACATACGGCAATCCTCGGAGAAGTGCAGTCACTTAGTCCAATACTTCATCTGTATGTGTAGACTAACAAGGTAGAGGAAGGGAAGAGGCAAAATAGATGGATGAGCAGAAGGGACCAAGACTGGAACTTCAGCAGCTCCCACAGAAGATCTGGGTAAGATCACCCCAATGCAGAAGACAACGAACAGCAGGGCACCGAGTTAAGTATCATGCATTTGAAAAAGAGGGTGAAGTCCCTAGAAACGCGTCATGCACACCCCTTCTTCTGACATCCACCAGGCATTTTGACAGCTGTCATCCTTGTGTGCGACTGAGACCGCCACCACTAATATCCAAACCTTGAGCTGGGTGGTACCGTCATCCTTGGTCTCTGTTTGCTCAGTGATGCCTACAGCCTCACACTGATCACATCTGCTTGGTCTCAGGTGTTCCCTATCCATGCTAACTTCAATGTAAGTTTGCTGCTTATTTTAATAAAGTGCACCCTGCTTTCTTCTAAATTATCCCTAATCACCACCACACCATTTATAGTGTCACTATAAGGACTTCACCTGTGCATTATTGTTTGGATCGCTCTTCAGAGAGCATTGGACATACAGTTGGGAGGCATGTTATTGCCTCTTCACCACCTGCTTTAACCTCTTGGTCCCTGCACAAGCAACCAATTTCACTTGAATGGGCAACAATCAGCAGGTGTACAATTCCTGCCACAGCTGTAACACAAAGCATCTAAGCCATGCCATGTGCACACCACCCCCCCCCCCCACTGCTGCCTCTGCAGTTAAAGGGGGTAGTGGTTGAGGGTGGGAAAACTACAGCTCAACCACAATGTTTTACCACCTCCCAATATCATGTGTGAACAACCACCAATAGTGAAGCCACTGACAGTTGGTGTCCCCAATTGTCATCTGTACTGACCCTGGCCTGTTAAATAACCAAGTTTTTTTTTTGCCTGTTGCCTGGACCGCTCCCCTGCCTATTTCCAGACCATGTTTCTGCCTGCGACTGAACTGGCCCATCTGCCCATTCCACTATTCCACTATTGTCCCTGTGCGACACCATCCCAGCCACCCCCTGAGGACAACTGCATGTCTGGAACCACAGGAACTCTTCCTTTAGCTTCCTGTACTGCCTGGCCAGTGAACATGCCATTCCTGGGTGTAGCCATGTGCCAGTAGGCTAGGCTTGGTTGGTTGCTAGGAACTGGGACTACTATAGGTAATGATACACTAAGCTATATTCCCTGATCACTCATATAGAAGTGACCATTACAAACCAATGTGGTTTGTGTCCGGTGTATAATCAGTCCAGACAGTGGAAACCATTCACACATGGTATCTCCATACTCAGGAGTAGCAGCAGAACGTGTTTGGAGGTGTAATGCTAAGTAAATATCTGATTAGACTGAAACTTTGTGTAACAAAAATTAAAAGGAAAAGTGTGGCTATAGCCAAAGCTTTTTTTGGCCATACTTCTATGGATCACAGGAGTGCAGTTCGTTCTGCACTCATGTGATCCGATTTCAGCCAACATTGAGCTGAAGGCCGCTGTCATCTGACCTCGCAGAGCCAGTCCAGGCTCCTAAAAGATCCCGACCATATGGTTGGGATCCACCCAGAAGCCTGGACTGGCAGCGGGCTCAGCCTCTCACTGACCTACTGCGCCAGCCCCTCCCTCCCCCTCCACAGCCCAGTGCTGGAGGGGAGAGCAGAGAGCTGCTGACCAACAGTCAGGGCTCTCTGCTCAGAGCGGATGGGGAGAGCTGAGTCATCTGTGGTGTCTGCTTGCTCAGTTCTCACTGCAGGAGGACAATGAGTTAAATTGTTTGTTTAAAACTTTAATCACTTTCCTGCATTTTCCAAAAACTTGAGGCAAAAAAAGACATGTGAAAAGATTCACTATGCCTTTCAGAAAAAACCTTGGAGTGTTTGCTTTTCAAAATAGGGCCATTCTGTTGTTCCAGGGCCTCCAAACAATTTATAGGACAGTGATGGAGAACCTTAGTACCCCAGATGTTTTGGAACTACATTTTCCATGATGCTCATGCACTCTGCGGTGTAGTTGAGCATCATGGGAACTGTAGTTCCAAAACATCTGGGGTGCCAAGGTTCGCCATCACGGTGATAGGAAGTCAGGAAACTAGATGCGTTATGTATGGCCCTTGAAAGCCTAAAGGTGTGCCCTGGATTTTGAGCCCCTCTATGCATATAGCCTGTGAAAAAGAATCCTTATACTTGGAGGCATAGCAGAATGTGTTTTGGGGGTATAAGTCTAAGTATGCCTATGCTGTTTGGGTTTCTTCTTCTTTTTTTTTTTTTCATACAAACAAAAAAATTAAATAAAAAAAAAAAAAAAAAAAGGCGCCATTTTAATATTTCTTCATTTACCAAGAAATAGTGAGAACAAATTACAACTTCAAAAACCTCATCATGCCTCTTACTTAATACCATAGACAGTCTGCTTTGCAAAAAGGGGTCATTTGGGGGTCATTTACTGTCCTGACATTTCAGGGCCTCAAGAAATGAGTACGTCAGGATTGATCAATTTTAAGATATACTATATTCCCAAAAGTATTGGGACACTTGCCTTTACACGAACATGAACTTTAATGGCATCCCAGTCTTTGTCCGGGTTCAATATTAAGTTGGCCCACCCTTTGCAGGTGTAACAGCTTCAACTCTTCTGGGAAGGCTGTCCACAAGGTTTAGGAGTGTGTCTATGGAAAAGTTTGACCATTCTTCCAGAAGCGCATTTGTGAGGTCAGGCACTGATGTTGTTCTTATCGTGTTGAGGTCAGGACTCTGTGCAGGCCGGTTAAGTTACTCCACCCTTAACTCGCTCATTCCTGTCTATGGACCTTTCTTTGTGCACTGCTCCAAATCATTTGGTGGGCGGGGGGATTATGATGTGGGATTGTTTTTTTAGGGGTTGGGTTTGGCCCCTTATTTCCAGTGAAACGGTTAAGGTGTCAGCATACCAAGACATTTTGGACAATTTCATGCTCCCAACTTTGTGGGAACAGTTTCATGTTGGAACAGGAAGGGCCAACCCCACTGTGCATCAGTGCACAAAGCAAGGTCCATAAAGACATGGATGAGCGAGCTTGGGGTGGAGGAACTTTACTGGCCTTCACAGATTCCTGACCTCACCCCGATAAAACACTTTTGAGATGCGAGCCAGGCCTTCTCTTCAACATCAGCACCTGACCTCACAAATGTGCTTCTGGAAAAATAGTCAAACTTTCCCATAGACACACTCCTAAGTTCATGTGCGTCTAAATACAAGTGTCCCAATACTTTTTGTAAAATAATTGATTATATATATATATATATATATATATATATATATATATATATATATATATATATATATATATATATATATCTATCTATCAATCAATTTTTGTAGATTCTATAACTTTACCACTAGCTTTAGACTAAATAATAATAAACATTGATTTGGGTTATTTTTTTTACCAAAGAAATTGAAGTCATTAAAACGGTGAAAGTGCTGATAGCTGAAAAATGGCCTGGACTAGAAGGGGGTAAAAGTGTCCACACTTGAAGTGGTTAAATTCTTTATTAGACTCTTAAAAAAAAAAAAAATAATAAAAAGAAACACACTCGCTCTCTTGGAGAATGTCCACACACACACACACACACACACACACACACACACACACACACACACACACACACACACACCAGAAATCATTTGAATAGTAATCTTGCACATTATGTATATCGCAAATAAAACAGCCCAGTAGTGAAATGTAACTAAATATTTATTTTTGCTAAAAATGGCTTCTAATGATATAGTGCAATCACTGGAATTAAAATTAGAAGCAGTGAGTATAAAAGTGTCTATTTACCAAACATGGACATGGAAACAAGACGTCAGCAGTATCGGCAAAACTTCCACTGTAAAAACAACAACTAGCTGCTATGTAAATGCATCATCGGGTAAACATGCAACTTGCTTACAAAAAATTAAAATAAAAAATGTATATTTGTTTCTTAATTAGTTCAGATTTGCAGTCCAGTTCACCTTCAGTAATATCACTTACACTTACTTACATTTCACTAATGCCTAAACATTAAAAACACAAGACTTTTTGGGGTTGATTTACTAAAACTGGAGTGCAAAATCTGCAAAGGAACCAATCAGCTTCTAACTTCAGCTTGTTCAGTTAGGCGTCGACAAACAAAAACGTGGAAGCCGATTGGTTTCCATGCAAAACTGCACCAGATTTTGCACTCTCCAGTTTTAGTAAATCAATGCCATTGCGTCAAGTTATTGCACAGATGAAAGAAAAACAAAATGCCATTAGGGTACATCTACGCATTTAGAAATGTTCGCTATAATGCATCGTGGTGTGCTTGTAATGTGTAAAGTGTGCGAAATGCGTTACCATTTATTTCAATTAAAAGCCAGTTTTGGTGCAAAATTGCAATTCAAACCTTAAACGCAATCCTTCCAAATCACACAGCACTGAAAACCTGAATCTAAAAAAATGGTCCCATTCGGAAGAATAGTACAAAGCTCCTCAAACTTTAATCTATACTGGTGTGAAGGCACCCCTAAGGTTTACTAGAAACAGGCTGTTATAGTTACTGTAAGTTACTGTAAGTTCAGTGTTAATAAGTTGAATTCCTTCACTGTAACATTTTAAATAGCTAGGAAGTACACAGAGAAGAGGTTTTTGCCGTTATTAAAATGAACAAACTGAAACGGTTGCCATGATGTTCTAATCGGTAACAGGCTAGTTCAATGGATAACAGTTTACTTTATTGTGAAGTTCACAGTTATGGTAAAACACAAATGTTCTTTTCCTTCACTCTGACATTTCCCAACTATATAAAGAGGGAGTTCATAGAGAAGAGGTTAATCTATAGGACCACAGTAGGAGTGGACTATAGGAGAACATACAACCATTGGGAATTCCTGTATAAACATATAAAATTTGTCAGAAAAAGGAGTTTATTTTATGTTACATTTGTGCAATTATTTATGAAATGTACAGTAATACCTCGGATTGCGAGTAGCGCGGTTAACGAGTGTTTTGCAATATGGGCAAGTCTTTTTTTTTTTTTTTTTAAATCCTTTTAAATCCTGACTCGGTTTGTGAGTGTTGTCTCGCAAAATGAGCAGGATTCAAGCCTCTGTGGCGTGCAGTACTGCATTTGGCCAGAGGTACGAGGGCGCCGATGACACTCGGAACTGTTCAGAGATACTCAGAAACGCTCCGTTTCCGAGTGCAGCCAAGCGGTCTCCGAGTATTTCCGAGTCTCTCCGGCACCCCCCACCACCTCTGGCCATATGCAGTATTGCATGCAATAGAAGTCAATGCGGAACAAATTATCTTCATTTCTATTGACTTCTATGGGGAAACTCGCTTTGATATACGAGTGCTTTTGATTACAAGCATTCTCCTGGAATGGATTAAGCTTGTAATCAAAGGTTCCACTGTAATGATACGCTACTATAACACCTTTAGCACTCCTTAAAAACTTTCCACCGATGGCTGGGGTCAGTGACAATCCAGGCCTGAAGGGACCTCCAAGCAAGGTCATTTAAATACTGCAGACCCAAGAGTAGACCCAGAGATCCACAGGTTATACCTTTTCAACTTATCTTCTGCATTGTTATCACCTTTTTTTTATAAAATTGCAAAGATGTGGATAAATGGGTCAGGTATGACCAAAGTCCTGGGTACAACCCAAAATCAGCAGGTATGTGGTATTGAAAACAGAAGATTTAATTAGGTTATGCTCTATGACAGTGATGGAAAACGTGTGCCCGTGGACAGCGGATGACAGGCCCACGGAAGGCTTTGATTATAATGGCCTGGGATTGTTGTACTGGAGGCTGTCCGAGGACCCCGACTTTGGAAGTGATCTGGAGTGGCGTTTGGAGGAAATAATGGAGCACAGAGAGCAAAGATTGAACGTCTCGGAAGTGCTCTGGGCACAGGAAGATTTGGAGTTCCTGGCCGCTCAGGAATGGGAGCTGGAGATTGCCTACATACAGCTGCTAGACACTGCTGAAGCAGCAGGGTGGGGCTCCCTTTGCCTGGGACTATCAGGAAATACCAGCAGACAGCTCTGAAATCCTGGCTGAAGAGTCAGCAATGTGGCATAGTAACAGAGTGCTTTGCCCACCTGCCCCCGCAGCTATGGATGCAGAGGTCTTATGGCGGATGCAGCAAGTGCTGACTGACCTTGACAAACCTGTTACTGAACAAAACGAGGTTGGATGGAGGAATATGCCTGTCCAGCAGCATGCAAGAGAATCGGCAGTGGAAACTCTGGAGATTGCCGTCCCCAAACCTGAAGTGCTGACAACAGGGCAGAGCTCTGCTAACTTTTGCCCAGCATCAACAGCAGTATCTGGGGAGTTACAAGGAACTTCCCCAGCTGAAGCGCTGGTCACCGGACAGAGGGTCCAAGACCTCTGCCCCACACCTGTGTCAGTTTTGGAGGCTCAGGGTGAGAAGGTGGCGATCACTTCCCAGCAGCAGATACAGGGGGAGAAGGGAGAGGAGGTGTTTGTTGTCCCTCCTCAACAGTCGGCCAGGGGGGAGAAAGCGGTCTTTCCTCCCCAGCAAAGATCCGTGCACCTGGGAGACAGTACCACAGACATGTCATCCCAGCAGCCAGATGAGGGAATGGAAAAGGAAGCAGCCGGCTCCCCTTCCCAATGGCAGCTACACAATTTGGGAGTGGAGGAAGCCAGCCTCCTGCCCCAACGGTTAACCAGAGCGGAGGATGTGGAGTCCCCAGCAGAAGTGCTGGCAACCGGGCAGAGTGCTGCCCACCTCTGTCCAGCACCAGCAACAGCTGCGGAGTTCCAGGGAGCTGGGGCAGTCGGCCTCTCTCCCCAACAGTTAGCTGGAGGAGATGATGTAGGGAAGCTCCTACACCCAGCTGAACTGCTGGCAACGGAACAAAGTGCTGCTGGCCTCTGCCCACAACTAACAGAGGGCAGATTTCCTGTAAAGGGGGATGGGACTGTAGTCCCCACCTGTATACCCCAGGGATGCTGGGCTGTCGGCCCAGATCCCCAACAGCATGATGGAGTGAGCCCAGTCACCCTGTCTTCTCTCCAGCGGCTGAAAAGACTCCAGGGAGAAGGGCCAGTCCAGGCCTCTCCCCAGCGGCGGATATGTTCTATGAGAGAGGCAGAAGTTGGCTGGGTGAGTCGTGCTCTGTTTGGAACAATTTGTTTGGGGTACTGTGTGGGTACAGGCATTAGAGGACTGGAACCACTGACTAACTTCGGAGTCAACCCGTCTGGGGTCTCCTCCTGTGTTAGTCTCCTGCCGAAAGGGGAGAAATGTGACAGACCTGGCTGGGACACAGGCTGTTGGAGGGGACTGAACGCGAGCCTATTACCTTGCGATTATGGGCCCTGGCATTTGGGGGAACAGTGCTCTTTGAGCTGCAAGCCTGGGACCCCTGAGCTGGTGGTACTTGGATTCAGGTCCATGCTGGCCCCCCAATACACATAGAATCTGTATGTGTATTTGGCATATTAGCAAGAGACGCTAATGACATGACTCATGAACTCCAGCCACCTGTCTGTTGTGTTAATGCATATTGTCTGGCTTGTAAGAGTATTTCACCTATTGTTGTGTGCTAATTAACCCTGCAATTGAATGATGGAGCCCAGTGTTGATTAAGATAATTAGCTAATGCTAATTAGGTTAGGCTTGAGTCATCTGTCAACTGTATATAAGTGTGACATGTCAAATAAAGATTAATTCCTGATGTAGCCTACACTGGTGTTGTCTGGTGACTGGGTGAGCTAATGAGTCTTGGATTGTGTGGTACCGGACAGAGGAAGCATTTACGGCGGACATCTTGGGTACGAGGTCCGTCACACTTGGCAACCCAGATGTTTTGGAACTACATTTCCCATGATGCTCTGGCACTCTGCAGTGTAGTGGAGCATCATGAGAAATGTAGTTCCAAAACATCTGGGGTGCCAAGGTTCGCCATCACTGCTCTATGACCTCGTGGTTTCAGCACTGCTGGCTGAACAGCACACAAGTAATAAGCCTTCAACATTTTCCACATTGTATGTCAATTACGTATTTGTATAATGGACAGTGTACATCACTTTACAGAACATTGTGGCCCCTCATAGTCCCATTCTAAATTCCCCCTTCTCAGCTCATTTGACAGACAGCAACTTTAGAAAAACAAGTTGTAAAGTCAAATGCAGGTCTATTACCTAGCACTGTACATAGTTGGGGGAGGGGGGGGGGTACCATGGCCTTGAGTGGCTTAGAGGCAGCAGTGCTGGACTGGACTAATTATCTATTGATACGCAAGTTTTTTTCAGATTATTTATTATTTATTATCGTGACATTCCAGGTTTCCCTGGGAGGGTAGTGCCACATACCATTTTAAAAAGTGCTGGACTGGTTGCACCTCTGGAGGGACCCTGCTGGAGAATGGAATTTCTCCATTTAAAAACCGAGACATAATGAGCATTTAACCCCTGCAGTGTAAGAAGCAGCTGCAACGAAGGATTCATTTTTAAAATTCCCTGGTGTTGGTCTCCTCCTAATGTTAAGGGACAGATTCTAGGGGATTGCATATAGATAATGTGAAAGGTAACATGGATTTGAAAGTCTGCATACATGTACAATTTTTAATGAGCAATATTCAGAGTGTTTGTGATAAAAAAAAAAAAATAAAAAAAAAAAAAAAGTATATACCACTTAAGTTTTGCTTTAACGCTTTTTCTGCCACCAATGTAACCATTACATTGTCTTCAGCAAACAAACCAGCCAGGGAGTTTGCCTTTATTTTTGCTCCTGGCTTTCATATAGAAGTACGGTAATTTGGGTGACTGAAGCAGTAAAAGATGAAATAAATAACTGTAAACATTCACCAAGTACACTGGTATCTTAAATGTCTCCTACCACGTTGGTTCCTAATCTGAGTTTTGTGAAACTCTAAGCCATGGTGTAAAGTTACTTTTACTGCCATATTCCCAAACTGCAATGCTCAGTCTCCTCCTTATGGATGGTAAACTCTCGTTCTATTGTATGCCTAAAAACTTGTAGTCACGGTACCTTTCCGTAGAGACTTTTTGCAAGCATAATCTTACGGCGTTTCCAGTTCCAAGTCTGAAGAGCCAACTCTTTCAGAATCTCCAAAGATCCAGTCATGCAACCTTGTCAAAGGGTTCTCCTGCCCCAGTCACAGAACTTGTGTCTTTCAGTATCATGTTACTTTGTATCTACTCAGGGGAATACCTAGAGCATTTTGCACCCGGGGGGGATCCTGAGTACACACTCAGCCCCTTCGTCACACCTCTATGCACTCAGCCCCCCCCCCCCCAACACACACACCGAGCTGCCCCCCTTGTATACAAACAGCCTCCTCCCTTCACTTGTACTCACAGCCCCCACTTGCAAGGTGGTCTTCCTTGTCCCAGGTCCAGTTTCTTCATGTCCCTGTGAGACACGAGGAGTTGCGATCCAAAATATAGTACTGGCAGTACACACGAGGGGTGCACATGCAGGAAGCAGCCAGAGATGGCAGTAAAGGGCCTGACCGCGAACTGAACACAGAGCAGCGGCTGCTGACTCGCATGAATATAGGAGGAGGAGTCAGTGCAGCTATAGCGCACCCACCCTGCCTTGTCCCGTCCCCGATAGCTGGCCTGACACCCCCTCAACCTGTGGCACCCGGGGCAGCCCCCCTAGGTATGCCACTGTATCTTCTTAAAAGCAGAGGTCTGCCCAACGAAAAAAATAAAAATTCAGAAGCTACAAATACTGCAGCCACTGACTTAAATATACGGACCCTTACCTGTCCAGGGAGCCGGCAAAGTCAGCACCCCAGCAGCTCTTCGGCTCGGCTGTAGCCGCCACCATTGCCGGTAAGGGAACCCAGCAGTTAAACCTTTCAGCTTCACAGCCGGTTCCCTACTGCGCATGCGCAAAGTGCGCTGCGCTTTCCAATTGGCCCGGCGATGGAGGGAGGAGGGGACTGAGCTTCGCCAGAACACTGTCTCTGGAAGTGGGGGGAAGGGACCTGTCACAAAAAGGTCCCCCCCCCCCCCGAAAAGGTGCCAAATGTGGCACTGGAGGGGGGGGGGGGGGGCAGGAATAAGCAGAAGTTCCACTTTTGGGTAGAGCTCTGCTTTAATAAGACAACTGAGGGCACAAATAAAATGGATCTGTAGTGCTGTGAGGCCAGCATCCAGTGCAAGGTGTCCATTCGTAACTGCATTAATTTGTTCTAACGGATAAAAAAAAAAAAAAAAAAAAAAAAGGGGGAATTTAATGTATAAAATGGCTAAAAAAAGTAAAATAAAATGTAGAAGGAGCACTAGAATTTGGGAACATGACAGTAAGATATTATACAAGTACACTTGTGTTTTATGTATATTGTAGAAACCATATGCAATTATAGAAATATGAAATTAAAATAAATGTTTTATGATACCCGTTTCTTGGAACAGTCACTATTCATTAGCAAAATAAAGTAAAACTCTGGAATGTAAATAACGTCTCTAGAAAGGAAAAAAAAAAAAAAAAAAAAACAGTAATCTTTAAATGTCAATTCCGAATATTAAATATCATATATATTAGAGTGGCCTATTCATAAAAGTTGAAATTGATATTTTGCCATCTCTTTATATAGAAGCATCAATTTGGACTCTTGGAAATCATTGCAGAAGGCACAGCTACTACAGTTCTTGCCGCTGGCTCCTGTGCCGAGGGGTGCCCAGCTGCATTGTGAATAGAGGTGGCGGCCCACTTGATGGACTCCATTCAGAGAACACTTTTCACCATCAATAAATGCAAAGTGTTTTCTGATTGGGTAAATGGAGATTGTGACATCACCTCACCACCCTTCCCTCCCTCCTGCCCAAACAGAGACTGTTTTGCATTCATTGAAAGAAAAACAAACAGTTCCCTGAATGACGTCCGTGCCAAGCAAGCAACCTCCTTAGCTAACAATACAGCAAGACAGACATTTGGCACAGGACCCAAAAGACAATGGAAATAGGAGTGGTGCCTACTATAGCGATTTCCAGTTTTTGTTGGAATCCCAGAGGTATGACACACATGCTAACACTAGCGGAAGCTGGACAAATGTATGCACCAAAAAAAAAGAGATTCCATTCTGGGCAATGGTTTCCACTTTTGCCATGAAGGTAAACATTACCTAGAAAATCCTATGTTATAATTTTGACACTTTACAAGTACTCTCCACCTGTTTTTCCAACCAAAATGTTGCATATATATTTCACACTAGTCTAAAAATTGATTAATCCATGGTCTTAGGTGAAGGGGAGATGGAGATGTAAAAATCCTGAAGACGACACTGTCTACTTTTCATCATATATTACACTGTGTGTACAATGTTCTAGATCACATTTATAAGGAACACCAAGGAAAGTTTTGTTTTAGCAGGCAATAGGATTGATCGTGAGCAGGGATAAAGTCACTCTTTAAAAACAGGAGCTTGTTAAAAAAACACGAGTGCCACACATTCAATATTACGCAGCCATGAAATACTGTACATACATATTGAATTCTTGTGCTTCTTGATTTACTAGAAAATAAAAAGGAAACCTATAGCATTAATTCTTCAACAGTGAATTGAAGATAAATTGACGGCAGCCCATTAAAATCTTTGCTAAACTCCAGCACATTGACGGTGTGGTTCACTACAAAACCTCATTAGTAAATGGTCCTGTATATGCACAAGGAGAAAAACAAAAATCAGTAGACACAGACTTGTTTGTTTGTTAAAATTCTACTCAAATACAAAAAAAAAAAAAAAAAAGCAAATACATATTAAACAGCTATGGTGCAAACAACGGTATTCCTAGTTAAAAAAAAAAAAAAAAAAAAACCTCCTCAAAATCTTTGGTGGAATATATCCCAACGGAAAAAGCTATTTTTAGACTGAAAATGAATAGTGCGACTGCGACAGTTCAAGGCCTTGCATAACAGTCCATTCAGTGTTAAATGTGCACCACAGCCTGGATAACGCACATATTCCAAACTATTCCTTTCTTTGTCTTCTATAGTTTAAGTCTTTACAAAAATACCTATTTCTTTCAACAATAAATAACTCTCAGAGTGTGGACTCATGCTCACATCAACAATGACTGATGAAATCTTTCAGCGTACTAAAGTGTGTGTTCTGAGATGCATTTGATTCAAGTCCATTATTGAAGTGTTCTACCACCTTCATTTATTCATTCTGTTTCTGAGGAATGCAGCCTTCCATTTCCACCACCTCTGGCCAGCCCTCGTATTTGTTGGTGTCTTTATTATTCTTGATGTGCTAAAAAAAAAAAAAAAAAAAAAAAAAACACAGAATTAGTCTTTTTAACCACTTGCCAACCGGGGCCAATTCTGCCTTTCCTGTCCTACATGTAAAAATCATTTTTTTTTCTAGAAAAAAAATTTACTTACATTTTTTCTTAGACCCTAGGGGGAAATAAAATGGCGGTCATTGCCATTTTTTTTTTTTTTTTTTTTTTTTATGTCAGACGGTATTTGAACAGCAATTTTTCAACCGCATATTAAAAAAAAAAAAAAAAAAAACACCACACCACACACATTTACCCCAATGTTGTTATATAATGTGAAAGATATTACGCTGAGTAAATAGATACTCAACATGTCACGCTTTAAAATTGTGCACGCTTGTGAAATGGCGACAAAACTACAATACCTAAAAATCTCCATAGGCGACACTTTAAACATTTTTACAGGTTACCAGTTTAGAGTTAGAGGCGGCCTTGGGCTAGAATTACTGCTCTTGCTCCAACGTTGAGGACGGGGGCGCTTTTAATTAAATTTCTACACTTTTCCTTAGGTTTTTCTACCGTTTGATCATGTTTATTCCTATTACAAAGAATTTAAACATCCCTTGTAATAGGAATAGGACAGGACAGGTACTCCTTACGGGGAGATTTGGGGTTTAAAAGTCCCTAGATCTCTCCTCTATGCTAGAAGAAAAAAAAAAAAAACTACAGTGTGACAGGGGTAAAAACCCTTCCTTTTTCTATCCAAAATGTAAAAAAATAAAAAAAAAGTTTGGCCTAAAGTTATATTTTAACGATAAACCTGTAAGCCAATTTTAAAAACTACCAAAATGTACAAGATGTTGTACCCAATACATTCTTTCATCAAACTTCACATCAGACCTCACAGAGGTCATGCCCCACCTCAATATTTGCAGCGCCCACCAGAAATTACATCTTCTAATTACAGGATTTAATAAACTCACAGATATGGCTAAGCTGGATAATATTCAACCCTCTCAATGCCAAGAATATATCTCGTACTGCAGTCAAAGGGTTAAAATAACTTGACTGCTAGTTTGTGATTTGATTAGCAACTGTTTTTACAAAGATTGAAAGTGGTGTCCCCACCCTCCACTGCTATGGCTCAGTTTACTTTTCCCACTCTCCAACCATGACCTTGTATTGCTAAACTTCCCCATGTCCTCCCATCCCTCCTCCAAAACCTGTTTGCAAAGAAATCACAATTTAAACCAGTTTCTTCCTCCTCCTTTCTGTAATCTCCGCCCTTCCCAACCTGACCTTTTTTTAACCTTACAATACAGAAGTCCATTAACATTTGCACAGATTAAGGCTGCGCCTGCCAAAATTGTCCTTTGACCCAACAATCCTCTGTCTTAAATATCAGAATGCTGTAAATATTTGTACATGTAGCCAAAGGTCTAACCTGGGATTTTCTTGACTTCAAGTCTAAACCTCATAATTTCAGTGTTTTGTTCTTCTCATTCTTTTCTTTGCATCGATACAAGATTTCTGTAAAGCCAGCCATAGGACTGTTCCAATGTCGGCAGGAACCTGCCCATGTATGGTTCGAATCTCAGCCGGTTCCTGCCAAGATTTGAACCATGCATGGGCAGGCTGAATGTACCCAAGTTGATCAACTTGGGTACAACCAGTCTGTCGGATTTAATATGGGATTGCCAGTGGCTGTTATAGCCGCTAGGAATAGTCACTGTGTTCTCCAGGTGGGGATGGCTTCCCGTGGCAGGGGAACACAATGGCTCTGGGGGAAGGATTCCCCCATCAACACTGACTTTTGATGGGGGAATAAAATAATTTTCCTTTCCTGCAACCCATGGTTGCAGGAAAGAAAATAGCTTTTTCTATGGCCAGCCTTCCGGGTCTCATTCTTAGCCATGGCCCTCCTCTTCTTACTAGACAAACCTGTACCTTTAAATTGTTCTTAAAAACACACCTATTCAAAGCTGCATCTACTCCCTAGTCATTGTTACTGAGCAATGAGCTATCATTTTTCTTTCCTGATGTTACCTAGAGTCCTCCTTGTTTGGCGAGCAGTCCATTTATTAAATTGCATACACGGCACTTTGATACATAAGAAATTAGAATAGCGAAAAGTATATTGCACTGAAACATCACTGGTACACATAAAGCCAGAAAAAAAACATTCCAAGATTAGATTATTACCTGTTCAAACGGACTTTTGGTCTTAATGCCTCTTCCACCAGCAAATACCCAGTTATCTCTGAAAGCTAAAGAATTGATAGCTGAACTTCCGAGCTCTGAAATTAGTTTCCGCGCTTCATCATTGAGTCTGCAAAACGTCACAATCAAATTTACATAGTGGTCAAATAATCACAGGGAAAAAAAAAAAAAAAAATGCAAAATATTAAATTTATATAATATTATGCTAAATTCTAATCTTTACCATCCATTATATTTTTCATTTACACACCATAACAATGTGGAGGAGCCGTGTAGATATATGTTACAAGTTGCACAGAGCCCTAAGTCACAGAGTGGCCAGATAGTGGTTTTATAATAATATACACACACACACAAATTTTTTTATAATATATAATTTTTTTTAAAACGGGAAAGACAGATTTTGGAAAAGCAAACCATCTGAATTTGGCGCATTGTCAGAACCAAAAAAAAAAAAAAAAAAAAAGTGTTGCAGATGCTTCATGAATTTGGCACAAAACTCTAACAAGACTACTCGCAGTGTGACCCAACACCTAGATTGAGTGCTGCAGCCCGCCCTTTAAATATCAGGACTTCTAGGTGTGGGGTGTCCGTCCCCCCTGCCTGCCACAATGCCAGGGAACCATTTGCCAGAAGGGTGCCTAGGTGTTTATAAGGTATTTCTAACTTCACGAAAATGGTGACCTCAAAAAAGTCACATTCCACAGGATTTACAAAGAGCCCATCAACAGATTTGAGCAGCAGGCAGTGATTAGCAGGAAGGAGTAGGCCCCTTATGGTGTTGGCTACAATGCAGTGTCAGTGTGGTTAGTTTATGGTCATATCCCTCAACTTGCTAGGTGCTTTCTTAGCAGATGTTCAAGGACAGTAACTAGCTTTTTGTTATATCTGGTAGAGTCAAATGAGAAAAAAAAGTTTTACTTACTTTGTTGCTCCATCATCATAAGTTGCCATTAACACTATCGTTCCATCTGGAATTTTCTTAACAAATTCAATGAAAGGCACTACATCTACAGAAACAAAAAGTATGATATATATATGTAATTGCAGCGTAAAACCTTTTGCTTTAAGAGGTTTAGAATTTACTGGCAAGATTTAAGAGCCAGAAAGTAGGATAGTGCTGCCATCTTGTGACCATTTTTGTTAATGCAACACTTAAATCATTCACAGTAAACATTCTGCAGGATACAGAGACAATCTCCCTATTGAGCACCAATGTTAGCTGCTTTCCTCCACCTGAATTCATTTAGAAATAAAGCTTTTTTTTTTTACTTACCTGTAGACATCAAAAAAAATACAGTTACAAGAATTTACTAAGACTGGAACAGACAGAATCTGGAGCTGTTGTGAATGGCAGTCAATTTCTAGCTTCCGTTTTGCAAGCTTAAAAAGGAGAAGTCCAGCCTGGGCTTGTTAGGCTTGACTTGGAATTGCAATTAGTTTTGCACTCCTGTGACCTGTTTTCAGCAGAGAACGGTCTGAAGTCCGCTCTCTGCTGAGGTCACACAGATCAGTCCAGGCACTGCGTCATCCCGACTCTGGGAGTATGATTCCGCCAGGTACCTGGACTGATGGCCGCTCCCCGCCCCTCCACAGCTCAGCGCTCCAATGAGCGTGGAGGAGCAGAGCAGGAGAAATGCTGACTGACAGGCAGCAGCTCTCCTCTCTGAGATGATTGCTCGGTTCTCAATGCAGAGGCGGCAGGGGACAGATGCAGCATCCGTTTGATGCCACTTCCACCTAGGCAAGTATAAATATAGGGGGAAAAAAAAATTCCCATACTTCTCTTTTAAAGTGGAACTTTAGTCATAAAAGTGAATCCTGCTAGATCACTTCAGGCTGGCCCCTTTAGAAGTACAGTATAGCTGTGTAAAACATTAAAAATAAGTGTATATACGCTCTTTAATATCCAGTAATACACGGTTTTGCCCTGCTCTGCACCTGCTCAGTTGCTCTCTATTTTTTTTTTTTTTTTTTTTTTTTTTTTTTTTTTTTTTTTTTTTTTTTTTAGGTACTGGTGAATATGTAGAGCAATAAAGCTGAACTAAACCCTCCTATCCTTAACAGCCAAGGAATCGTTTCGGTTTGATCTGCAGTTGCCATGGTGCTGCACATGTGATCAGTTAGGACACCAGCCATTTGATGGTTTGATAGTTTGGTTGAGGACACAAGAAAATGTGACAGTTGGACAATCCCGACATTCCAGAATGTAAAGTTTTTTTTTTTTTTTTTTTTTTTTTTAAACTGTTAAAGCAATGGGTTTAGTTTCCGATTTATGATGTACTGCTGTTCAGGGGCTCTGGGCTTCAGCAAAATGGCAGCCTCGAGCAAGAACAAACAAGAATGCTGGAGGCAACTTACAACACACACACCAATTTTGTGAAAAAGAAACAAAGGAACTGCGCACTTGTGTCATAAATTACATATCATAAAATCACCATAGTGAACAAATATTCCATTCAATTATAAAAATACATAAAAAAAATGTGAAGCCCATGTATAGATTCCACATGTGAATAAACTTCCTAAGTATAGGAAAGGTTCCTCTCCACCCGCATGCAGACATACTATGCACTCACCACACTTAATTGACCCCTATTAGAGGGAGTCAAATTACGCATATGTGAAAATCCAAGATGTTTGGTTTGGAACAGATTGGTTTCTATATTTTTTCCACACTCATTTTGGGTAGCATAATTATTAATGTGGAATGTACAGTTTGTGTAAAAAGTTCAGTGAATGGTAACAGGAAAAACAAAACAGAAAATACAAATTGAAATAAATGAATAGGGGGGCGCTGAGTGAACGCTGCTTGTGAGTGCCATCAATCAATGACAATTCATAAACGGTGATTCAAACAATAATAAAACATAATTTAGCTTAAATACATGATAGGAGTCAGATAACAGCGAGTAAGTAAAAAAACACCATGTTGATTAAATGAAAATGACCAAGGACAAGAAAGTTCATATGCTGAACGACAGCTTTCGCGATTCAAAATAGTTCAGAAATGTGCAGACAGTCCTTCACCACTTGACAACAATCCAGATCACCCAATGTGCTCTAATGGAAAACCTGCTCACCAAATTTCCATCACCATCACCTTCAAGCACTCCTCGCCTCCTTACATGCCACATTTGGCATTCAATTTTTTTTTGGGGGGGGGGGGGGGGACTTCCTGTCCCACTTCCTCCTTCTGCCCAGGGACCGCCAAGGCGACGCCTCCTTCTAGGTGATCTCCTGGGACAAGTGACAGGTCCCAGGAGATTGCCTATCCACTCGGAGCTCAGCGCGACTCGCGCATGCGCTGTGCGTGCCCAGCCGTCACGGCCAGGTGCCCTGAGTGGCAATGGAGACGCAACACCCCGTTCGGCCGCATCGCTGGACCGTGGAACAGGTAAGTGTCTGTTTATTAAAAGTCAGCAACTACACTTTTTGTAGCTGCTGACTTTTAATAAGCCTGGAACGCCACTTTAACTTTTGTAAAAGTGTGTATATTAATAAAATTATATATATATTTTATTATCAACACACACTTAACTAAAAGCTGGCTTGTAAAATGAACAAAAATAAAAACAAATGTGGTGGGTTAACAATAAAAAAAAATTTAAGATAAAAGCCTGCTAATCAATTACACTAAATGTTTGCAGATTATTTATTTGGATGATTAAACCAGAGGGTAAGTAGAAAAGAGCATGGGCAAAGGGTTAGCCATTGGTCAAAAAGCATTTAATCCAAGTCTAGTGTCATATCGGCTGGTTGCAGAGTATCCAACCGGTATAACCGTTTTGTTTAATTTTGGGATATAGCTCGTCAATCATGTTGCTCTGTCTATACTATTTAGATTTTCCTGCCTAGCGACCAGGATGCCTTCTGATGACCTAAGATTACGAAATGTACGTCAAAGGCGCCTTTCCGGTCACGTCACTTCCAGGTCGCAGCTTCTGGTTTGTCTCAGCATAAGGTGGAACGCACACTGATGATCCAGCATGAGCTGAGCGGTGGGGGCTTCCATTAACATTCATTGCGGGTATTCCTAGTGCCAGGGAGGCACCACCTAATTTAAGCAGGCTACTGTTACTTTTGGGCATGTTTTAATAAACAAACAATAAATTTCACCCTATTGGTCCTCCTCTTGTCTATCCCCCAAGGGGAACAGTGTTGGAGAGGAAAGCCAAACAAACATAGAAACTAACGGATCTGTCTGCAGTCTACTTCCAGTATATTTATCTAGCAATCCCAGACCTTTTTAGTTAAAGAAGTCAGGGAAATCTGGTGAGCAGTGTGGTGAAGAACTGTCTGCACATTTCTGAACCATTTTGAAACGCCAAGCTATCGTTCAGCATATGAACTCTTGTCCTTGGTCATTTTCATTTAATCAACATAGGGTTTTTTTTTTTTTTTTTACTAACTCACTGTTATCTGACTCCTATTATGTATTTAATCTAAATTAGGTTTTATTATTTGAATCACCATTTATGGGTAAGTGAATTGTCATTGATTGTTAGCACTCACAAGCAGCATTCACTCAGCACCCCCTATTCACTTATTTCACATTGCCTAGTTATTCACTAGATTTGGGGAGCAGCTTTTCTAGTTTTTTAGGTTTCACATATTTGGCGCAAGGTTCTCTTACTTACAGAAGATACAAATTACCTTTATTGGCCTTCAAAACAATCGCCATCCTTCACAACACACTTCTGACAATGTTCATAAAATTTCTGGAAACTGTCAGCAAAGGCCTCTTTAGGAATCGATCTCAGAATCGCTGTCACACATTCTTGGGTTGCCGCCACGTCCACAAAACAGGCACATTTTTATGACGCTGAGAAACATAAAGGAGTCCGCAAGCGCCAGATCAGGGGAGTACGGTGGATGATCAAGAACAGGTACGCCGCGCCAAGAATTGGCGCACAGGTCTCATCCCTGTGACGATGGTTTGCAGAAAGCATGAATCCTTGTCACACATGGTAATGAGTGACAAACTGGGACAGATCTTCCCCAAAGATTTGGGCAATTGGATGATTGTAAGCACCGTGTCCTTGCTAATGCCCAATTCCTCCGCCATCAATCGTAGAGTCAGTTGACAAACTCATGCCAGCATTTGTCGCACTCACTCTATTATGTCTGGGGTTCTGCTTGTCAACGGCGAACCCAAACATGGCTCATCCTCAATCGATTCCCTTCCTGTTGCGAAAGAGTTTTGAACTAGTCTTAAGCACATTTTCTGCTCAAGGATTCCATCCCATTGTACCAATATTTAATGCGTCTCCATCACTGTGTCAGTTTGGAACAGAACTTGATGTTCACTTGTTGTTCCATTGCGCTGTGACCATACCACCCACTCCTACTACGTTCGACTGCCCGCAGCAGGTTTACCCTGATGGTCACGTGTACTTCATGCTAGGTGTTGCTTCTCAATGGGTCTCTGGATAGCCATGTGCATCCACGTGCATCTGGCCCATGTTGCTGTATTGGACCATTCACCGAACTTTAAACATACCTCTATGTTCCTTGCTAAAGAACATCATTTATTATCAAGCCGTTATGGGTAAAGTTCCACTTTAACTTAAAGCAGGAGTTGGAAGCGGATTGGTTACTATGCACAGATGCGCCCCCCTCCCAGCTTTCAGTGCAGTTTTTATTTATAATGATTTACTTTTAAAAGCAATGTGAAAATGCACAAATCCATTCTTACCTCCTCCCCAAAGATCATAAAACTTGGTTTCTATCAGCTCTCCTGTTTTCCCTAGAACACACAAATGTTAACTTTTAAAAGCGCTTATATATACACAAAAGAAAGAAAGAACTGAAAAAAAGAAACACACATTTTCTTAGTATTTTTCAAATATGCAGTTTGGATATCAGTATTTTAGGTCACAAACATGATAACTTGGACTTTCCTTCTGCATTCACTGTGTGGTACACAAACACATCAATAGCAAGGAAACAAAAACAAGGACAGTCCTGCAAAGTCTGGTCATAGCAAAGAAATACGATGCTATTTTTAGACCTCATACTAAAAGTAATCGTCACACATGGGCAATTTAATGGAACATAAAATAAAAAATAAAAAATGCAGGAGATATCTTCCCTAAAAACTGAATGTCAAAACGTACGCAGTTACAGCACATTGATTAATATGCAGGACTTCACTACACCTGTAAAATGTAAAAAGTGGTTGTAAATTCTTATATACCCAGTGAAGGGTATCCTAGGGTGATACAGAGATGAAAGAAATCCTCCTACATAAGTTGTGATCTGTTTGTAGTGTGTGGGTGTACACAAGGTCAATGAGTTTCTGGACTGGCAGACCCTGGCATATTTCATCCAGTGCTGCACTGACGTTTCTGGATTCTGAGTCATGGGGAAAGCAAAAGAATTATCAAATGATCTGCAGGAAAGGGTAGTTGAACTGTATAAAACAGGAAAGGGATGTAAAAAAAAATAAAAAAAAAAAAAAGATATCCAAGGAATTGAGAATGCCAATCAGCAGTGTTCAAACTAATCAAGAAGTAGAAAATGAGGGGTTCTGTTGAAACCAATCCACGGTCAGGTAAACCAACTAAGATTTCAGCCACAACTGCCAGGAAAATTGTTCGGGATGCAAAGAAAAACCCACAAATAACTTCAGGTAAAATACAGGACTCTCTGAAACCATGAGTTGTGGCAGTTTCAAGATGCACAATAAGGAGGCTGAAGAAAGATGGGCTGCATGGTCGAGTCGCCAGAAAAAAGCCATTACTACGCAAATGCCACAAAGTATCCCGCTAACAATATGCCAAACAGCACAGGGACAAAATTGAGCTTTTTGGCCACAACCATTAATGCTACATTTGGAGAGGAGTCAACAAGGCCAATGCTGAACAGTACACCATTCCTACTGTGAAACAGAGGTGGATCGCTGATGTTTTGGGGGGATGTGTGAGCTACAAAAGGCACAGGAAATCTGGTCAAAATGGATGGCAGATGAATGCAGTAGGTTATTAAAAAATACTGGATTAACATTTGCATTCATCAGCCAGGAAGCTGCGCATGGGACATACTTGGACATTCCAACATGACAATGATCCAAAACACAAGGCCAAGTCGACCTGTCATTGGCTACAGCAGAATAAAGTGAAGGTTCTGGAGTGGCCATCTCAGTCTCCTGACCTCAATATCATTGAGCCACTCTAGGGGGATCTCATATGTGCAGTTTATACAAGACAGCCCAAGAATTTACAGGAACGGGAGGCTTTTTGCCAAGAGCAATGGGCAGCTTTACCATCTGAGAAGATAAAGAGCCTCATCCACAAAGCAGAGAATCTCTGTAGTAGCTGCTGTCACGTTCAACATATGGTGACATCACACCTGTGACAGGCAGGTGAACTCCTGTGGCTACTCTCTAGCAGGGCAGCTGTTCAGCGTGGGAATCAGAAAAAGGGCTATAATCACTGTAATAAAGGCTATTAATGCAGTGATTATCCACTTTCACAGAAATTGGGCTGATATGGTATATGGAGTACTTACTTGGGTCCAAGCTGGACATGGGTAACTATGCACACATATACATACCTGGAATTCAGCTCTAAGCTTTGTTCACAGACTCTGGCTAGAAGAAGAAAAGGTCATGGGTACTGCATAGATTTTGGAGCTTTCTTTGTGACCTATGTGGCCCCACTGCACTGCGCATTGTGCTGTGGGGCCGCATATTTGCATACCACCCTTTGTGCTGGAAGCACGCCGCACCCCCAGCATAGAGACTGGGTTCTCACCATGAGCCCCGGAACTCCCGATTCCAGGTCACCTAATCGATGCGATAGCGGATTGACAGAATTTTTTTTTTTTTTTTAAATTAAGGTCAGAGTGTTTTAGGCAAGATTAAAAAAAATAAATAAAAAATGTGCATTATTGTTTATGACCTGTACGATGGGTACATACAACACCTAATATACACATATGTGGTTCTGTTGCGATCATCAGGAGCAGGAGAATTTATTTTGAGTTGTACTTTGGAGGTAGGTTATGGTAGTACAATAAAAAATTAAAAAGAAAATAAAAAAAAGAAGAAATCCATTACCACTTATACCATGCAGTATAATCCACCTGAATGTACAAAGTAGTTGTAGTTATATGAACGGTTTTACTAACGCATGTCAAAGCCACAAAACTGGGCTTAGGCATTTAGATTTGTTTTACCCTTAGGCACGAAGGGGTTAATAAATAACATGTTGTAGATACAGAATTCAGGCTTTAGAATTATGGATTTGCTTTACTAGAGAGTTGCAACCAAGGCAAACGTCTCTCTATGAAGGCAACTATAGCATTACCTACCATTCACCAGAGCAGTGTTAATTCCACGACCAACATTGTTCTTCACACCACTCATTAATCTGAAAAAAAAAAAAAAAAAAAGACATAAAACTCAATATTTTTTTTTAAATGCATGGTCTAAACTTTTCCCTAGCTCTGGCATTAGACATTACAGCTCTTGATTATTAGTTATCCAACTTAGCAGAAGACGCAATTTTTTTTATTTCGTACACAACTATTTTTTTTTTTTTAACAAGAAATACACAACTATTTTTACACTGTGGAAAAGAAATAAGAGTCGCAAAGTACTTACACAGTATCATCCACACAAATCTTTGGTCCAACCACATTAGCTGCTCCACTTGCCATCTTAAATGCAAAATGCTTCTCTGGACAGATCTTTGAAATTCCACATCTGTATTTTGGAGCTTTAGTAGCTGCATGCAAAAAAGGAAGGCATTTGGTTTATCAAAGTACTTTAGCGTCTTTACTTTACTCTATATAGTGACTACATGCCATCAGACTTAGGGCACAGGCGAGCTTTCAAAAGATTTATGTAAAACTTTGTCAATGCAGATACCAACCTTGATAAGGGATTGACAAGCATACTCTACATCTATGCCAAAAACAGAAATTTGCTGTTTACCTTGATCAGAGTTATCTATAATCCACTGCAGCTAGGCCCATGTTCATCTTCATATAGGATCAATGAAAGTTTACTTCCCAAAGCATGTGCCAACACTCCCCCCTACATCTTTGCTTCCAATATCATCAATAACATTCAAAATGCACAAAAGCAGATAGAATTGTACGATGACCACAAGAAACATTTTAGTCCAGATTTGTTTTTTACATGGAGGCTAAAATGGGTGTGTCAGGTGACAGTTCTACAGCATCACAAGTAATTGCGGAAGGAAGTGACGCTAGACGAAAAACTGAAGAAGTACTGAGCAAGCAGTGCTACTTGTATTTCATGGCTTCATTTTTACTTCTGACCAGAGTAGCTTCACAGCTCCTAGTCTAAAGTTAGACATCCTATGGCAATCATAGATCAGAAAATCTATTTTTCCCTTCGGACAATCCAACACAATACAAATTTGTATGAAAGTGCATAGGTCAAGTGGACCGGAACTGAATATTAAAATAAAGGGCCAATGGGGCTCTATAAAGTCAGATGCACACAGTAACCCGTGCAAAAGTATCTATAATGCTAAAAGACCCAGGGTACCCTCAGGCACCTTACCTAGGGAAAGAAATTGTCACAGAGAAGAACACTTATGACCCTTCCTGCTTACCCAATCAGTTTTTACCTCTTTGTTCTCAACCCGTGTCTCTTCCCCTTATTTGGTACCTGGAGGAGTGAGGTTTACGGTTTACCTCTAGGTTGTGATACAGACAATTACGAAAGGCAAATCCACTTTGCACTGAAAGTGCAGTCGCTGTAGATCTGAGGGGACAATCTGAAATGAGGGGAAGCTCTGCTGATTTTATCATCCAATCATGTGCGCACTAAAATATTTATTTTCCTTGCATGTCCTCCTCAGATCTACTGTGACTGCACTTGTAGTGCAAAGTGGACTTGCCTTTTGTAAAATAACCCCCAATGTGCCATTTTTTTGGACTTTTGCACCAAAAAAAGGAAGCTTCTATCATGCTTTCTTCAGACCATAGAGGCTGGACAGTACACAAACATGATTATGTTCATTATACTTTCTGGGTTTCTAGTTATGCTCCCCATGACAGAAGCACACAGCATTTTGATGCCTCCTAGGAAGTAGTATCTGCAGTCCTGGGGCCAGTATGCCAGGTAACAGGGCTTTTCAACGCCCCCGAATGCAGCCCCAAATAAGCAGCACAAACACGATTATTCTATTAAATAATATTATTAAAAGCAAAAAAAAAAAAAAAAAAAACGAAAAAGAATGTTCCAAGCACATTTGAGCTATATTACATCTGCAGGAGAACGTTGGCCAATGTGCTCATGTCAAAATGCTGTAAACATCACTTTAGTGCAGGGGTCTCCACACTTTCTAAACAAAAAGGACCAGCTTACTGCCTTTCAAACTTTAGGGGGCTGGACTATGGCCAGTGGGAGTACAAAACGTACTGTTGAGTAAACCATGCCCCATTATTGGTATTAGGGGGATGAATGGTGCCCCATCGTTGGCATCAATGAGAGGAATAGTGTACCATCTATTGTGTCAGTGAGAGGAATAGTGTGCTATCACTGGTGTTTGTGGCAGGAATAGTGCCCCACCGTTGGGGGTCAGTGGGAGAATCTATGCCCCACTGTAGCTGACAGTGGGGGGGAATAATGCCCTAACACCTGGATAAAAGCAAAGGGCCGCAGTTCAGTTCTACACATTGTGCCTTCTAATTTTAGGGTGGCTTCTTTATCCTGCAGCGTCCTATGGAGCCCCCCCCCCCCCCCTTGCATGCAGGGACAAGAGTTGAGTCTCCCTACGAAGAAGCACACAGCCCCATAGCCCGGGATGGCAAGGCGCTCCCCTGCTCTTCCTTCCTCCAACGCTTCTTTTCCAAATAGCCTGACTGGAGAGTACACTGTCTATTGTCAACTCTTTCCTGTGAAGATTGGAAGTTCTGGAAAGCAGCACCGAGAGTGCAGGAGCCCGCAGCAGTTAATAGTTGCAAGCTGCATGTGCTGGTGTAAAAGAAACGGTCATAAATAGTTTAAAGGTGAATGTTTATTTTAGTGTAAAAAAATGTGTTAAACTATAAAATGCTGAAAGTTCAATACTACTTTAAAAGTGCTATCAATGTACTGTAGAGCCAGTGATAACTTTCTTTAAAACAAACCAAAATTTCCATGAACTGAGGACTGGTTGACTTTACTTACTAGGATGTGCGCCATTATCCAGGGGCACTCGAGCTAAAAGTAAAAAACAAATATGCATTAAGATCGTTATATAAGAAATGCAAACGTGGATAAATATTGTTTTTCATAGGAGTAAAAAATAACAAAAAACTTCTTAAAAAAAAAAATAAATAAATAAAAAAAAAAAGCACACACACAATAACTAAAGTTTGTTCATGGTCTTCAGTAAGACTAATGCAGTAACCCACAGAAACCATGCAGAAGTCACCTTTCAACTATCTTTAGTCAGGAAGTGGAAATTCGATTAGTCATGATGATTAAATGTCATGGGACACCACTAAAGTTCTATGCATTATTTACCTGAATAGGTTACAATGTGTTACTAAACAAACCTGACCTGTGCAATACTGCCAACTACCAGTGTCATCATGGGATCTGTGATGAAAGTCTTGAAATTGATCTGAAAGAAACTCCCTCAGGTCCCTTTCTGGACACCTTAACCGCCTAAATAATTTGGTAATCCAACTTTTAAACATCTGTTTTACAAGACCACAAAAGAATCAAATAGGAAGACTATCTTTGAAACAAAATTCTCCTACATAGGTTGTACCTGTTTAAATGTAGCCTTCCCTTCTCTACATTTATTTAAAGTCCAGAATGTATACAGCTTTTCTTTGCTGTCAGAAAACAGGGCGGAGAGCTGAAATTACACTCTGCAGGGCTCAGTGAGGAGAGCTCTGCGAGCTGATTGGAGGGGACACCCCTCACCCCCCCCTCACACAGCGCAGAGGAACAGAGCTTTTTTCTCTTGGTGTGAGGAAAACTTTCCAGAAGTGACTTCAAAAATGAAGCAGAAGACCGAAATACCACTTAGTGTCCTGTATAGAGACAAGTACACACAATATAGGGATATGCGCTGTTCATAGTTCATTTCTGGAGGTTTACAGTTAAAAGAGAATCAGCATTCAACTCTTCTGGGTATGTCAGATGCCTGTCCCCATGCTGTGTGTAGTGTAGTGCCCTGTAGTGACGTAGTAGACGATGGATGGATGGACAGCAGGTGGTGTGGGACACAGGCATAGACAAACTAAAGTGCAAAAGTAAGGACTTCCTATCTGCCAGGGGGGCAAGTGCCGAGTCTTCTTATGCAGACAACTTTATTATTCAAATTATTATTTATTTTTATTTTTTTAAATGTCGCTTTCCAAAATGACAGATTTTAGAAAAGGGGCTTGTGATCACAGGTGACTTACCTTTGTTCTAACTTTCAATAAGCTGGCATTTGCAATGACATTTTGAAGTCACCAGTAGCACTTTACAAGAATGGTTAGCAAAATGACAAATATGCACCAGCATGGTGCTTGCTACCCACTAAAGTGTTCTAGATGTTCATTAGTCCTCAGTTTTTCCTTCACTCTTGCAGATGTTGACCTGACTCTAGAACTCTAGGCAAAACCTAACTAGTCCCAAAGATCCTCCTTCCTCCATCCTAACACCTATGCTGACTAATTGTGTAAGAAAGATGTATATATTTAATCAAAATCTGAACAAAGCACATATATCTGTAGTGTTTAGTTATTCCCCTCCAAAGCTCTGAATGCAATTTCTCTCTGGTGCTTCGTTCCTCTGTCCCGTTATCAGCCTGAGTCACTTCTGAGAAGTTTTCCCGACACATGAGATAAATTTGTGACGGGGGGGGGGGTGAATATGAAGAGTTTTAAGTCAATTAAGCCCATTTTAAGGGGTATAGGTAGGGAAGTAAAAACGAATGTAGGAGGCGGCTTTGTTTAAACTCTGTGTATCATCTAAGACTGTTCACTTTACTGGGTATATGACAGGGTTTACGACTTTAACCGGTTCCTGACCGGCGCACGACGATGTACGTCGGCAGAATGGCACGGACAGGCATAAGGGCGTATATACAAGTCCCTTTTTAAATGCCGCCGTGCCATCGGGAGCAGCGTGCTCCCGCGTCGGTCGGGACCCCCGTGAGGCCGGTCGCGGGTCCCGCAGACTCGATCGCCGCGGGGACACCCGCGATCGTCTCACGGGAAGGCTGAACGGGGAGATGAGGAAATAAACAGCATCTCCCGTTCTGCCTAGCAACTAGTGACGCCGATCTCTGCTCCCTGTGATTGGAGCAGAGATCAGCATTCACTAGCTGACAGCCACGCCCCCCCACAGTAAGAAACACACCCCTAGGCCTACTTAACGCCTACACTGCCACCTAGTGGTTAACCCCTTCACTGCCAGTGTCATTTATACAGGAATCAATGCATTTAAATAGCATTGATTGCTGTATAAATGACAACGGTCCCAAAAATGTGTCAAAAATTTCCGATGTGGCCACCATAATGTCGCAGTCACAATAAAAATCGCTGATCGCCGCCATTACTAATAAAAAAAAAAATCCTATAAAAGCCTAAACTGAGGAAAAAAATGTTTTTTTATATATTTTTGGGGGATATTTATTATAGCAAAAAAATAAAGAATGCGTTTTTTTTTTTTCAAAATTGTCGCGCTTTTTTGTTTATAGCGCAAAAAATAAAAACCGTAGGGGCGATCAAATACCACCAAAAGAAAGCTACCGCGCAATTGTCAGTTAAAGCAACGCAGTGCCGAATCGCAAAAAGGGGCCTGGCCCTTTGGCTGCAAATTGGTCCGGTCTGAAAGTGGTTAAGGGAAAAAAAAAAAAAAAAAAAAACCCATACAAGAATTATACAGCATAGTACTTACCTAAAAGCTTCCCTAAATTGGAATCCATTTTTATATCAAATACTTGAGATATCACATAAAAGGTGAGTAAAAAGGCTGCTACTGCTACAACAAATTTTATTGCACCTAAAAGAAATGAAACAAAAAAGGCAGTAGATCATAATCAAATTACAACTTTTTACAGCATTGTAACTTAAAATTTAAGCCAGTAGTTCTCACAAATGACTAAAGGACCCATTTACACATACAGTGGATCCAGAAAGTATTCAAGGCGCTTCACTACTTCCAGATTTTGTTATGTTACAGCATTATTCCAAAATGGATTCATTTCTCTTAAAAATCCTACAAACAATACCCCATAATGACAATGTGAAAGAAGTTTGTTTGAAATCTTTGAAAATCTATGCAAACACACACGTATACAAAGTATTCACAGCCTTTGCTCAATGCTTTGTTGAAGCACCTTTGACATCAATTACAGCCTCAAGTCTTTTGGAGTACGATGGTACAAACTTGGCACACCTATTTGTGGGCAGTTTCTCTCATTCCTTTTGCAGGACCTCTCAAGCTCCATCAGGTTGGCTGGGGAGCATTGGCGCACAGCTATGTTCAATCTGATTCCAGTCTGGGCTCCGGCTGGGCCACTCAAAGACATTTACAGAGTTGTCCCATAGCCACTCCTTTGTTATCTTGGCTGTGTGATTGGGGTCCTTGTCTTGTTGGAAGAAGAACCTTCGCCCCAGTCTGAGGTCCAGAGCGCTCGGGAGCAGGTTTTTATCAAGGATGTCTTTGTACATTGCTGCATTAATTTTTCCCCTCGAACCTGACTAGTCTCCCAGTTTCTGCTGCTGAAAAACATCACCACAGCATGCTGCTGCCAACACCATGCTTTACTGTAGGGATGGTATTGGCCAGGTAATGAGCGGTGCCTGGTTTCCGCCAGACATGACGCTTGCCGTTCAGGCCAAAGAGTTCAATCTTTGTTTCATCGAATTAGGTTTCTGCGAGTCCTCCAGGTGTCTTTTGGTAAACTCCAGACGGGCTGTCATATCCCTTTAACTGAGGAGTGGCTTCCATCTGGACACTCTACCATACGGGCCTGATTGGTGGAGTGCTGCAGAGATGGTTGTTCTTCTGGAAGGTTCTCCTCTGCACAGGAGAAACGCTGGAGCTCTGTCAGAGTGATCATTGGGTTCTTGGTCGCCTCAGACAACCTTCTTCCCAATCGCTCAGTTTGACCGTGCTGCCCGCTCTATAACGAGTCCTGGTGGTTCCAAAGTTCTTCCATTTACAGATGGAGGCCACTGTGCTCATTGGGACTTTCAATGCCGAGAAACTTTTCTGTACCCTTCCCCAGATCTGTGCCTGCATACAATCCTGTCTCGGAGGTCTACAGACAATACCTTGGTTTGTGCTCTGACATATACTTATATAGACAGGTGTGTGCCTTTCCAAATCATGTCCAATCAACTGAGTTTACCACAGGTGGACTCCAATCAAGTTGTAGAAACAACTCACGGATGATCAGTGGAAACAGGATGCACCTGAGCTCAATTTTAAGTGTCATAGCAAAAGCTGGGAAAAATAATGTACATGTGATTTTTTCTTTTTTTAAAGTTTGCCAAGATTTTAAACATTCTTCTTTTACGTTGTCTTTATGGGGTATTGTTTGTAGAATTATGAGGAAAGTAATGACTAATCTATTTTGGAATAAGGCTGTAACTTTACAAAATGTGGAAGACGCATACACACGGCAGCAAACGTGCTAATGCGATTGTATAGGCATAAGTGAGCTTCTATGGTTTCCCTTTTCACACAGAACTAGTTCATAGATGCAAACCAGTCACATAAAAATTTGATTTTGATTTATAATGCATTTACATACAGGAAAAAAAATGCATCTTGCAGGGAAAGGGACTTGTAAATAGCCCCTATATTGTTTGTTCTATGCTGCCACCAGTACGAATTACCAGTTCAAAAAAAGGTTCAACCGTCTGGAATTGAGGACAAATAACCTCAGAGTTTGGGCTAATGGTTTTAAAAAAAAATACAAAAAATGGGGAAGTTGGTCTTTTTACAATACATGGCTTTTGTTTATGGTTCAGGGTTTCTGTATCAAGGAACAATGCAGGAAAATATCATTCAAAATATCCAACTAGTGCAGCTTAACATTTTTTTTTTTTAAGCTAATCACCCACAACTTTAGCTGAAGGAACATCCAGCAGAGAGCACTGTTTAACAATGTACAATCACAGTGGCCAGTCTTTCAGATACTGGAAAATGAGAGAGGCTCGATTCACATCTATGCATTTTGCTTTTGAGCATTTTTGCAGTGCTTGCCACATGTTTGGACACGCGTTTTTACCGCGATTTGCGTTTTTTTTACACTGTGGTTGCTTAGCAACCAGCTATATACAGTGTAAAAAAAAATAAAAAAAAAAAATCGCGGCAAAAAACATGGCACTTGCGTTTTGGATGCGGGTCCATTGGCCATTTGTTACATGCAAAACGCTGCATTTTGCATGAAAAAAAGTCCCTGACCCTTTCCAAAAACGCAGAGGCACAAAAATGCATTGATGTGAACATGTTCCATAGGAACCCATGTTAAAAGATTTCCCTGCATTTCTGCAAAATGAATCAAAAAACGCATTAGTGTGAGTCAAGCCTTACACCTAACATGTTCTTCTTTATCCTGGAGTCTAGATTTTGAATCAGATCTCCCATCTCCCCTGCCCTTCCAATGCACACACCTGCCAGAGTCCTTCACTGCCCGTTAAATTCAGAATATATTTTATAGCATAACTAGAAGAGTAGATACACTCAGAAGAAGTGTTGCAAGTCATGGCTACAAGTCATTGTGTCAAACACCCACAATATATTTTACACACACACACACACACACACTCCTCCACAGTGGCGACTGGTACTAAACCTTTTGGGGGGGGGGGGGGGCAGCTAAACAAATAAGGTACGCACTTACCCAAGTCCCAGTGCTGTGGCTTCCTCGGCTTCTCCTCCCAGCTAACACGATCCGCCTCCTGTCCTGATTGGCCGGGAGGAGAAGCCGGAAGACAATAGGAAACATTGATTCGCTAGTGTCACAACTGGGTGGGTTCGGGACACAGTACTCTGTGCCCCGAGCCCAACCTTTTCAAGCCAATTAGAGCCTCAGGTTCTAATGTGGCTTGGGGGGGGGGGGGGGAAACCTCATAGAAACCTATGAGTCCAGCGCCCTGCATGCAAACTAGGGGAGTGGCACCCCTTATGGACCGGCCGCTCTTGATCCCCAATTCCAAAAAAATGTGGGACGCCATGTAAAATCTGTGTATAGAATTGTGTGTGTGTGTGTGTGTGTGTGTGTGTGTGTGTGTGTGTGTGTGTGTGTGTGTAACATCAGTTCGACAATGATGATAACTCACAGATAAACTATTGGTGATAGTTCAGCTATGTAAAATCTACATTTAAAAAACTGAATGCAAGATTTGCAAATCTCAAATCTATATTTTAATCACAATAGAAAAGCATATCAAATGTTCAATTTTAAGAAAAAAATAAGGTCATTTTGAAACGGGTGGCAGCAACATGTCTCAAACATTGGGACAGGGCCACGTTTACCATGGTGTATTATCCCCTCTTCTTTTAACACTGTAAATGTCTGGGAATTGAGGAGACCAGTTGCTGGAGTTTGAGAGGAATGTTGTCCCATTCTTGCCTGATACAAGATTCTAACTGCTCAACAGTCCTGGGTCTTTTTTTGTCGTCTACTGTATTTAGTTTCAAGATGAGCCAAATATTTAACATTTGTTAAAAGTTCTGGACTGCAGGCAGGCCAGTTAAGAACCCAGACTCTTCTACTGAAAGGCCATGCTGTTGATGCAGTTTAGCATTCTCCCCTGAAAAATACATCATCTGGATAGGAGTATATGCTGCTCTAAAACTTGGCTATATCTTTCAGCATTGATGGTGCCTTTCTATATGTAATAAACACTAGAGTAGGCACTCCAAGATTACCCCATAAATCGCCTACAGAGATTAATAATGAAAATAAGAAAAAAAAAAATGGTTCTAAACGGTGGGAGTGTATCGTGAGTATACAACTGGAAGAACGGCGTTAAAAAGTCTGATTTAACCACTTCATCTCCAGAATTTGCCCCCTTCCCGACCAGGCCATTTTTTTGCGATAAGGCACTGAGTTACTTGAACTGACAATTTTGCAGTTGTGCTACGCTGTACCCAAATAAAATTAAGGTCCTATTTTTTTTTTTTCACAAATAGAGCTTTTTGGTGGTATTTGATCACCTCTGAGTTTTTTTTTTTTTTTTTATGCGCTATAAACAAAAAAAGACTGACAATTTTGAAATCTAAAACAATATTTTTTTAATTTCTGCTATAAAACATTCCCAACAAAAAAATAAAAATAGGTCTTCATCAATTTAGGCCAATAATGTATTCTGCTACATATTTTTGGTAAAAAAAAAAAATCCCAATAAATGTATATTGATTGTAGATGCTATAACTTTTGCGCACACCAAACTATGGGATACATTAAGGGACTTGTTTTTTTTAATCTTTTTTCCTGGTAATGGCTGTTTTTAGCGAGACTGCAACATTACGGCAGACAAATCTGATACCAAGTGACACTTTATGCACTGGATGAAGAGAGATCTGTGTTTCAGCTTAGCTGAAACACAAGATCTCCCTTTTACTCTGACAGAACAGCGGTCTGCCTTGTTTACATAGGCAGACCACCGTTCTTCCTTTCCTCCGAACTATCGTGGCCGCCGGACTCGCTGATATTGGCTTCCGCTGTGCCCAATCACAGTGGGGGCGGCGCACACATGCCCCCTAGATCAACACACACACACGTTACTCGCCGGACTATAATAAATTCACATTTTATTGATCAAAAATATAACAAGAATATACCAAAAGAAAGGAAGGATATATGCAAATTGTGTAATGCATTCAAATGGTACCAATCCCACATCATACACACCTAAAAACATGCATCTGCCTCTCTCACTATATACAGATTACGTCTACGCCTGTCACCCTCCCACTGAGCGTCATCAAGGGCCTCCTGGGGCCTTCCTGCAAGTGTTGGCAACTGCATCTCACATAGCAGCGTAATAAGAATTTCAAGGACCTTGACACCATGTGGGAGGGTGAAACACGTAGACATAATTTCTGGTTCCTAGTTCATTCGGACGTCACTTCCGGTATCAGTTGAATGCATGCCATGAACAGCGTTTTTGTACTCGCAGCTCCCTGATTTTTTATGCCTGGTTTTATCTTGCTTCTTGTAAGTATTAATTTTTTATATGCAATAAATTCTTTGCCAAAACGGTACTTCACCATCAGTCCCTTCCTTTCATTCTGGGTACATTATATCCTGGCTGAGTATTCATAATAAGGGAGATCTACCCGATGATCTGATGTTAAAGCCACCATACCCAGCCACCATCATTAAGCCTGAAGTGACCCCTAGACTGAAAAGCTGGGGGTCCATTCCATCTGGTGAGTGGGGACACAGGAGAGGGAGTTTTGGCACGCCTTGAAAACTCTGGAGCACTTTGCATTTGATTTGTTTTGAACACATCATTCACTTTATATGGACTTTCACTTTTTTTATTAATCATTTCTTTCTGCACATTCATTAATGTTGGGTTTGCTAGCGCTGTAGTCCTATTTTATTGTATTTTGTCAAGTGAATAGCACTTTGTGTACAGCAGCTGCACCTGACATTTTCACTTTCATTTATTGTCGTATTGGTTACACCATTAGCCCGAGATTATATATTTAGAATATATTTGTTCACAGGGTGACAGGTGGGCCACAACTTTCAGCAGCCCTTACGGGGATACCGCTACAGAAGTGTTGTGCGTTTAGAGATGCTATTCTGCATACCTTGGTTGTAACAAGTGGTTATTGGAGTTACTGTTGCCTTTCTATCATCTTAAACCAGTCTGCCCATTCTCCTCTGACAAAGGCATTTTCATTCACACAACTGTCGCTCACTGGATAATTTTCTCTTTTTGGACCATTCTCTGTAACCCTAGATGGTTGGGTGTAAAAATTCCAGTAGATCAGCAGTTTTCGTTGCCCGTCTGGCACCAACAACCATGCCATGTTCGACCTTCAGCAGTCGTCTTCACCACATCTAGATGCTTAAATGCATGGAGTTACTGCCATATGATCGGCTGATTATCAAGCAACTGAACAGGTGTACCTAAATAAAGGGTCTCTGGCGACACACACACACACATACATACATACATACACATCACATGTAATGTCACATAAAAGAAATATATGACAAAATGTTAAAAATGTGGACTTGCTAGAAATAATGCGGTTCTTATGTCATCAGCCTCAGCTTTGTGTCACTATGTAAACAGTCACTAATTTAAACAAGGAAGAAGATCCTATTTTGCAGAACATTCCTGGCAGAACACTTGTTTGGTGAAGGAGGAAAAGGATGACAGCCCTGAGGCATTTTACCTTGAAAATGTCACAAGTCTGCAGGAACACCTCCCATTTCTAACCTTGTCAGTAGCATCAGACAAGCATTACGGATCATTATAGGAAGCCTTCCACACACTTGTCTGCAGCGAAGAGAAAAGCCTATATAGCTGGTTATACACTTACTACACCCACTAACAGATTCCACCATCCATGCCATCAGTGCTGGGACAAGGTTATCCAGTGTCCAGGGCAAAGATGGAAAACTATTTGCCCCACCTCCAGCCTATAACCCCCCCCCCCCCCACATCAACCTCTTGCCCCATAGGGTGGAGAAGCGGTCTGGGCAAATATATCAGCGCATGCCAAAATATCCGATACTGCTTGTGGCACGCAATTAAATAGTACCAATGTTGATTACACAACTTGCTGTGTACCAACTGTGTTTCTGTGCCATGAATGTTTAATCATTCTCGGACAGGAATTCAAATACCAAATAAAAACTTGTATTTATTTTTTTAACAGAAAAATGTACTAGTGTTTGTGGTACACTGCAGAAAATTGAAAGACCTATAACTGGTGCACAAATATCGGGCTACCAGTGGCAAAGGAAATGAAACAAACCATTTTTCCTGCGTGTGGAGCTGGTGATGTCACACAGACTTCAGGGACATTGTGAATAGGAAGAAAGAAGTGAAACAACCGAAGGGGGGTTGTGATGCCACACAGACATTGGGGGGGGGGGGTACCAGGTGAATGGGATACAAAGCAGTAGAAGCAGTTCATGAAAAATATGTTGTTGGCCTGGGTAGAACAGTAGGTGTCCATTCACAGAAGTCACTGTCTGGGGCAACTAGCCCTGCACGCTATACAGCACGACTGGGCAAAACTCCCTCTACAGCCCCTTCAGCTGTCAAAATACCCCAACAGCAGCTGTATCTGATTGGATGAAGCCACTTTTTTACCTTTGGCTGACAGGGCCACCCCACTGTGAATATGAGCAACTTCCTGAGCAGGAGTGGGGGCTGCTGGAGTTAACTTTTCAGATTAGCAAGCTAATGATTGGTTGCTAGGACCACTGGGCGGTACTAGCAACCAACCACCTACTTAAAAAGGTTAACTGGGGCAGCTCCCGCTCCTACCCTCTGTCAAGTACTATGCTGCCTCCCGCTCCCTGCTTTGCAGTGAATATGTGAGCAGTGGCAGCTGAGGGGGAAGGACCAGCAAAGCGGCAATGTATTTGCAATCTACCCGTTGGTTGCCCACGGTCGTCGGGTAGATCACAAGCGATGGGTTGCTGGCCCCTGATTTAGAGAATAGCCTTTATCCTTCCTCCTAAACTTCAGGGTAAAAAATACATAAAAAAAAAAAAAAAAAAAAAAAAAAAAAAAAACATTGCGTGTAAAAGGGATTACTTTTTACTGAATTTTCTGCCTTTTCTAAAAAGGCATGTATCTTTTAGGTGACCCTGATCCTAGTCTGCAGCTGGAACGACAGGCAAAAACAAGGTTTAGCCAGTTATACCGGACGCAACCTACAGTCGCTTAGAGACCAGGCATATTTTCATGCCTTTTTAAAGAACTCTGAAGATTTCCCTGTACATTACATGCCAAGATCTGCTCTCATCTGTCCCAAAAGGGCCAAAAACACACATGAAAACGATTAAGAAGGCTGGCATGAATGATGGTAAAGCACGCAGTGCTCGCAAAAGGACAAATGACTTAAACTTAAATTTGTGGAGGATACAGCAGCAGCCGCTTTCATATTTAGGGTGTACCGTGAAATGCTCCAGGTTTGTATCTCCCCCTCCTGATTCCCTTGTGACAGCGGACGGGGGATCCTCTCCCTGCACCCACTGTCACTGTTTGAAGACAGCATTGTTCAGCTGTGTCATTCAGTTACAGCAAACTGTGAATGGGAAGTCCAGTTTAACACCGTAGCAGACAGCTTTTAGTTCTATGAGGGTGCTGATGAGTAGTTCATTGACACTTCCTCCAGCATTGTAATTGTCTGCCTGTACGGCAGAATAGTCAGAAAAGTTAGAGGCAGAATCTGCAAAAGCCAACTGATTGTGGGTGCAATGGGCTACAGGCTCCCCTGAAAAAAAAAAAAAAAAAAAAAATGCACAATCTATTTTTCTACAAAAATGTGCATTTTAATGGGGTTCTTTTTCCAGTGCTGTATTGGAATTCACAGGACGTGGAAACCAATCATGTATAGAAGTAATATGCAGGTTTTAGGTATGCTCCGTTTATTCTTATCCCTGTACGAAGTCCTACAAAAAATAGAATATTAAGACATATTTAGGCAAGTTGTATTCCACATGTACTATCCTCATTAGCCCTCAAGTGCTGCACTGATCAGGTTTCATGGAACCTGTATAACCTGTTCAACAAATTATACCTACAGTTACTTGTGATAGAGAGATACTGTGGAACAGAATCACTCAGTTGGAAATACGACAACTCAGCTATTGAAGAAATCAAAAATCCACGTACCTGCTATTCTCATGTTTCCCACCAGCTATGGCAATGTTCTGCCTGAAACAATAAACAAAAAGAGTATTATTGTAAGGATAAAAAAAAGGGACACAATGCTTCCACAAGCAGTTGCTGAATCTTTCATGGCCAGAGGTATTTTGTGCCTTCGTGGCCACAGGCATTACATTTGTATTCCCATTTCAAGTGTTTGGGTGGTAGAAGACTGATTTATGACAAAGAATCCTTCTGCAAGTCATTATCAGTGCCTTAATTAAGCAAACTAGGTTAGTGCATAGAAAACACAATTTATATAAGGCGTTCCTTTGGGGAGACATCTCTCCAAAGCTGGGAGGAGGAAAAAAAAATTAAAATTCTTTCTAAGGGCTCTTTCACACGGACGGTCCGTATGTCCGTTTTTCATCCTTCCGTTGTCGGATGAAAAAAACGGACATACATGTATCTCTATGGGATAGCGGGTGTCAGCGGATGAGCATCCGCTGACACCCGCTCTCGTCCGTGCCCGCTATGCTCCGTTTCTGCAGACGGAGGAAAACCCTGTTTTTTCATCCGTCTGCAGAGCGGATCGCATGACGGACTCTACGGTCCGTCGTCACCCGATCCCCCATAGGGGAGAGCGGCGCTCCGACAGGTCCGTCCCTGCACGGAGTGCAGAGATGGACCTGTCATCTTCCTGCTCAGCGGAGATCGCTCCGGCGATCCCCGCTGAGCAAGCGGCTATCCACGGGGCGGCTCTGCACTGATCCGCCCCGTGTGAAAGAGCCCTTATAGTTAGTGGTCATCAGAACAGGTGTCCTCAAAGGGAAGATTTCTCTTCACCTCCTGCTCTGGTGAAAACTAAGGCTCCATGCACACTAAAGCTCAAAAAAGTTTTCTGGACGCCAGATTGCTGGTAGAAGAACATGCTTTTAACAGCGTTTTGTACTAGCGTTTTAAAGCGTTAATGGGCGTTTTTAATAAAAATACACAGAGGACACTCCAAAAATCCCACAATGCATTGAAAAAAAATAGAACACTGAACGCTAATTAACGCACATTTGGCGAATAGATAGACTCTCTCTCATGTATACATTTACACACACACACACACACACACACACACACACACACACACATAGTTTATTTGTATCAAATTAAAAAAAAATGGAATATAAATGAACAGAAGACGAATTCAAATCAAAGTTTGGTGTGACAACCCTTTGCCTTCAAAGAGCATCAATTATTCTAGGTACACTTGCACATAGTTTTTATAAAGGAACTTCGCAGGTAGGTTATTCCAAACATCTTGGAGAACTAACCACAGATGTCCTGTAGTAGTTGCAGGCTGCCTCAAATCCTTCTGTTTCTTCATGTAATCCCAGAGAGACTCAAGGATGTTGAGATCAGGGCTCTGTGGAGACCACACCATCACTTCCAGGACTCACTTTTAACCGCTTCCTGACCAGCCGCCACAGTTTTACTGCGGCAGGCTGGCTCCCCTGCGCAAAATCACGTTACTGTACGTGATCTCGTGAGGTCCGGATAGCAGGTGCGTGCCCGCTGCACAGTGGGGGTGACCAGGAGATACAGAACGGGGACGAGTTCAATAAGCGTTTATTGATTGGTTTGCGCAAAAGTTAAAGCGTCTACAAAATAGAGGATAGTTTTATGGCATTTATTAATAATTTTTTATTTATCTTTTTACTAGCAATGGCGGCGATCAGCGATTTTTATCGTGACTGCGACATTATGTCATACACATCGGACAATTGACACATTTTTGGGACCACTCACAGCGATCAGTGCGACTAAAAATGCATTGATTACTGTGTAAATGTGACTGGCAGTGAAGGGGTTAACACTAGGTGGCGCTGTAGGGGTCAAGTGTGTCCTAGGGAGTGATTCTAACTGTGGGGGGCGTGGCTACGAGTGACACATCGCTGATCACTGCTCCCGATTGCAGGGAGCTGTGATCAGTGACAGATTCACTAGGCAGAACGGGGAAATGCTTGTTTACATTAGCATTTCCCCGTTCTTGCTCTCCATGAGACGATCGCAGGTATCCCCGCGGACATCGGGTCCGCGGGACCCACGATCCTACTCACGGAGCTCGCCGCGTGTGCGCGCGCCACTCGCGGCAAATTCAAAAGGGGCGTACAGGTACGCCCATTTGCACAGCCGTGCCATTTTGTCGACGTACATCGTCGTGCGGCGGTCGGGACCCAGTTAAAGAAATGTATGTATGTATGTATGTATGTATGTATGTATGTATGTATGTATGTATGTATGTATGTATGTATGTATGCGGTTGTCCCACTGCAGAATAATTTTGGGGCCAATCACACGCCTCCCTGATGGTATGGCATGATAAATAAGTATCACCTTGTATTTCTCAGCATTGAGGACACCATTGATCCTGACTAAATCTCCAACTCGATTTGCAGAAATGTAACCCCAAACTTGCAAGGAACCTCCACCATGCTTCACTGTTGCCTGCCGATACTCATTGTACCGCTCTCTACCTGCCGAGTTCCTTCAAAAACCGTGTGCAAGTGTACCTAGAAAAATTGAAGAATTTATGCTGTTTTGAAGGCAAAAGGGTGGTCACACCAAATATTGATTTGATTTGGATTTCTCTTCTGTTTATTTTTATTTTTTTATCAATTAACAAAATGGAAAGTAAATGAACTATTAACACTTCTATTTATGAAAGCAAAGCATTCTCAATTTACAGCATTTTTTTTTGCACCTGCCTAGTAGTGTAGTGTATACAATATCACACACACACACTCAGTAATTGTATTTAAAAGTAACAGTCAGCTTCACCTGAGCCTGAAAAGACTGAACAGTACTGCATTCATGCAGATAGAAAAAAAAAAAAAAAGAAAAAAGCTCATGAACAGTGCAATCTCTAGTTTTCTAGAAATACAGCGAGGGCTTAGGGTTAGGCTCAATACATACACATAGATCTTGCCTTGTAAATGCTAGTCTGAAAAATGTCGTGTTTGGTATACCTGTTGAGATAGTTTAAAAAGTGTAGCACAGTCATAAAAAAAATGCAAAAAGTCTTCCCTGCCCAAAAAAATTGCAATTCTGCCACTCCTGAAAACCAGGCACTCTTACAAGACAACATACAGGCATACCCCAATTTTAAGTACACAATGGGGTTTGATTATTAAAGCTGGAAAGTGCAAAATCAGGCTCACTTCTGCATAGAAACCAATGAGCTTCCAGGTTTTATTACCAAAGCTTAATTGAACAAGCTGGGCTTAGAAGCTCATTGGTTTCTAGGCAGAAGTGAGCCTGATTTTGCACTTTCCAGCTTTAGTAAATAAACCCCATTGTGTACTTAAAAGTGGGGTATGCCTGGTAGTCAGTTTGCCTCCAATGCATCAGTAGCAACACAGCTTTATTAAAAACACAAGCCAACAGTCAGCTTACTGGACAACGAAGGAGTTTCTGGGAAACACAGTTCCCAGAACACAAGACGCGCAGAGCGACTCGCATATGCGCAGTAGGGAACCAGGCAGTGAAGCCGCAACGCTTCACTTCCCGATTCCCTGATCGAGGATGTCGTGGGGGCAGCCGAGAGACGATCAATTGCTCGTCATCTGCTGCCAACATCGCGGGCACCTTGGGACAGGTAAGTGTCCATTTATTAAAAGTCAGCAGCTGCAGTATTTGTAGCTGCTGACTTTTAATTTTTTTTTTTTTAAGGTGGACCTTCTCTTTAAGAATTGCGGCTTGATGTGTTTTGAAGGTATTGTACTGCTTAACTGGGCTTATGAGCCATCAACTACAAAGTGTACTGGACTGTTACATATTTGAAAAAGGTGGAATGCCAGCATACCTCAATGTTATTTGAAAGAAAAAAAAAAAGGGCGGGGGAGGAGGAAGAAGTGTAAAGAAAACACCTAGCAAAAAGAGATAACGATAGAACTATATAGAACCATTCTAATCTCTGCTTTATATAATGTAGGGCTCATTAAGACATGCAAAGAAATGCAAGCACCCATTAATGCACGAAGATGTGTTAATTGTGCGATAGATAGATAGATAGATAGATAGATAGATAGATAGATAGATATATCTATCACTTGCCAGATGCCCCCCGCCCCCCCCCCCCCCCCCCCCAATGCTACAATGCACACAGTTTTGACAGGCATTTCTGGAACTTCAAAAATGTTCATGAATCGGCTGCTTTTGACGTTAGTGTAAACTTGGGCTCCGTTCACACAGATGGACCAATCAGGTCTGCCCGTCAGGTTTTTAGCGAGACTCGATCAGACCATCCATTGCCCTCTATGGAGTCACACATGTAAACAGACATGTGTCCGTATACACCCACTGACATCCGATCTGATCCTCTCTGCTAAAAAGAAATGGATGGGTGATCTGTTCTCCATCTGTCTGGTGAATCGGATCAGATGACAGTTGGATGTAGCGGAGAGCCGGCCTGTTTATATCTGACCTTCCATAGCGGAAAGTGGGCTGTGTCTGAATAAGTGGAGCAGACACGGATCGGTCATCCGCCTGCTCAGCGGGATTAGTGGACAGGTCCCCCACTGAGCTGGCAGAGTGTCTGTGTGAAAGAGCCTTAAGTCTTAATAAACGAAAATTAATTTGGCAACAAAATAAAATGTGCATCAATACAGCGATATAGAATTATGCAAATGGTAAAAACTGCAGGATACCATAAGTTATAGCTGAACACCATGCATGGGTTAACTGCTTGTTTTGTCCTAGGGGTTCGGAGAGCCGAATCTGGATGGACTAGTGTCTTTATTCAACCTTACCAACTATGTAATCCTCTGATCCTCCCAGCGCAGGAACAGTGTCCTGCGGTCCAGTGGTCTTGTGCAGTGGACTGTTCCTGATGTCTTCCCTTGCAGATCCGTCAGGAACAGTCCACTGCTGGGCATGGGGGATTAATGTTCTCCGGAGAATCGAAGGATCAGGTAAGTAAAGGCGCGGTGTTTACTCCTAGACAAAATGAGTAGTGCCTGCACTGCATTGGTTAACTACTCAAAGTCTAACAAGGTTCCTGTCACCTCCAATATCTCTATTAGTCACATCTGACAGGTTTGTGCTCCAGGGAGAGCTCTGATGCTGCTCACTGGTCTCAGTTCCTTCAAGAGCAGAGTTGCTGGAACTGCTATGCCCGCCCCTCCCCTCCTTCCCATTCACAGAAGACTTTGTATTGTGTAAACTCAATCACAAAATACAAAGGCTTCTGTGAATTGGAAGCAGAAGGGAGGGGCAGGCATAAACCTGTCATATACAAGTAACAGAAGTAAGCCACAGACCTTAATTGGACTTAAAATGGTTCTAAAGACAGTTTTTTTTTTTTTTTTTTTTATCTGTGTCTGAATGGACAGACAGACACACACACACACACACACACACACACCAGCGACTCAGGTCAGGTGCCCCCATAGCAAGCTGCTTGCTGTGGGGGCAGGAGGGAGGGGCCAGGAGAACCGAAGAGGGACCTGGGCCGCTCGGTGCAAAACCACTGCACATAGCAGGCAAGTATAATATGTTGGTTATTTTTAAACAAAAAAAAGACTTTAGTTCACTTTAACTAACAGCGTGCACTTTTTTTTTTAAAGATGCCGAATTCCTGGAATTCAGCTTTAAGTGATCCCACACCCTGTGCCATTACTAGCGTTATCAGAGGTTACAATATTATGTAACCATAAATGATTATACATACGACAACTGGTTCCAGTCGCACGCTCTAGCAGATTGATAATCATGTGTACACAGCATAGAAAGCATACCACCGTCATAATAAAGGAGCCTAGCCCAATTTTTCTTGAGAAAAGAATATCTCTTATGTTTTTCTATCCTTAGTTTAAACTAAGCCATTAAATATGATAAGATTATCCCAAAATGCCATCTACATGCCATTCCAGCTCCCCTATGTACTTTTGCAAAAAACCTGATTGATTGCATTTAAAAAACATACACCTGGAATTGGGTGGTAGGTAAGTGGGTAGAGGATGCAGGAGAACTGTTTACGTGTCCTGTCAGGAGGCATGTGACTGACAGGACACATGACCAGGCTGCCCTTCTGTTTTTTTTTTTTTTTTTTTCTTAAAAAAAATTAAAAAATTAATTATTTAGTTGCAGTGCGCTCCACCAGCATCAGAGTCCCAAAGGTAGCAGAGGAGACAGTAGGCTCCTGTGTGAGTCAGAACCAAAGTTGGGTGGGAAAAATAAATGCTTCTCTATGACTTAAAGCGGAGCTCCACCCAAAAAGGGGAAGCTCTTCTTGTATGCTCCCCCCCCACCTTTTGGGGGGGGGGGGGGTTTGGGAGGAGCGGGTACCTTGTTGAATGCCCCCTACACATTTCTCACCAAATCATTATGGTAAATGACGACTGTTAGAAGTTAGTGGACGGAGTTTCACATAAACCAGGTCACTTGTACATTAGACATTAGCAATCAGGTGTTAAAGATAAGCAGACTTCAAGTGTTTTAAAGCCTGTCCATCGTGGTGAACTGACTATAAAGTGGGGAAAATCATAATTCGATTTTACAAGTTTTCCCACTTACAAAGAAATGAAGGGTCTATAATTTTTATCATAGGTGTATTTTAACCACTGGACACTTAAACACCCTTAATAACCAGACCAATTTTCAGCTTTCGGTGCTCTCACACTTTGAATGACAATTACTCAAATAGAGCTTTCTTTTGGTGGTATTTAATCACCTCTGGGTTTTTGATTTTTTGCGCTATAAAAGAAAAACGACTGAAAATTCAGTAAAAAAAAAATGAATTTCTTCGTTTTTGTTATAAAATTTAGCAAATTTGTAATTTTTCTTGATACATTTTGGCCAAAATTTATACTGCTACATATCTTTGGTAAAAATAAGTACAAATTGGGGTATATTATTTGGTCTTTGTGAAAGTTATAGAGTCCACAAGCTATGGTGCCAATATCTGAAAATGGATCACACCTGAAGTACTGACGGCCTATCTTATTTCTTGAGACCCTAACATGCCAGGAAAGTACAAATACCCCCCAAATGACCCCTTTTTGGAAAGAAGACATTCCAATGTATTTAGAAAGAGGCATGGTGAGTTTTTTGCAGTTGTCATTATTTCCCCACAATTCTTTGCAATATCAATATTTTTTTTTTTTTCACAAAATTGTCATATTAGCAGGTTATTTCTCACACACAGCATATGCATACCACAAATTACACCCCAAAACACATTCTACTATTACTCCTGAGTACGGCGATACCACATGTGTGAGACTTTTACACAGTGTGGCCACATACAGAGGCCCAACATGCAGGGAGCACCATCAGGTGTTCTGGAGCACCCAGGCCAATTCTGATATTTCTCTCCTGCATGTACAAATCATCATTTATTTGCTAGAAAATTACATAGAACCTCAAAACATTATATATGTTTTTTTAGCAAAGACCCTAGAGAATACAATGGCTTTTTATCTAGCACGGTACTTGCGCAGCAATTTTTCGAACGTGTTTTTTTGGAAAACAAAAAACAAAACTGTAAATTTAGCCCAATGTTTTTGCATAATGTGAAAGATGAAGTTACGCTGAGTAAATAGATACCAAACATGTCACCCTTCCAAATTGCACACACTCGTGAAATGGCGCCAAACTTCGCTACTTAAAAATCCCCATAGGCTTTAATTTTTTTTACTGGTTACATGTTTTGAGTTACAGAGGAGGTCTAGGGCCAAAATTATTGTTCTCGCTCCAACGTTAGCAGCGATACCTCACATGTGTGGTTTGAACACCGTTTTCATATGTGGGCGGGACTTACGTATGCGTTCGCTTCTGCATGCGAGCACACGGGGACAGGGACGCTTTAAAAAAATATATATATATATATATATATATATATATATATATATATATATATATAGTTCATTTTACTTTATTTTAGTTTGACCCTTTTTTCCCCCCCAAAAAATTTTTTGGATCACTTTTATTCCTATTACAAGGAATGTAAACATCCCTTGTAATAGGAATATGGCATTACAGGTCCTCTTTACAGTGAGATATGGGGTCAATAAGACCCCACATCTCCCCTCTAGGCTGGAAAGCCTGGAATTAAAAAAAAAAAAAAAAAAAACAACAACGATCCTGGCTTTGATCGTAGCGAGTATCGCAGGGTATGGCAGAGCATCGCAGGGTATGGCAGAGCATCGCAGGGTATGGCAGAATATCAACCAAAAATCCAGAACACATGATACAAATGTTATAAATAGAGTTGCAGTTCAGTGAGTAAAATAAGTATTTGTTCCCCTACCAACCAACAATAATTCTGGCTCCCGCAGACTGGCCACAGTATGTGCTCATGTGGTACACAGATTAGTCCTGTCAATTTAAGAAGGTGCTCCTAACAACAACTCATTATGTGTATAAAAATAAATAAATAAGACACTCGTCCACAGAATCTTCTTCCATTCAAACCTCGCCATCATGGGCAAGACCAAAGAGCTGTCAAAAGGACGTCAGGGACAAGATTGTAGACCTGGAGCACAAGGCTGGAATGAGCTACAAGACCATCAGCAAGAAGCGTGGTGAGAAGACAACTGCTGTAGTGCTTATTCGCAAATTAAAGAAATACAAAATAACCATCAAATCGCCCTCAGTCTGGAGCTCAATGCAAGATTTCACCTCATGGGGTAAGGATGATGAGAAAAGTCAGCGATCAGCCCAAAACTACACTGGAGGAGCTTGTGAATGATCTCAAGGCAGCTGGGACCACAGTCACCAAACAAACCATCGGTAACATAATACGCAGCCATGGATTAAAATCCTGCAGCGCCCTCAAGTTTCCCCTCCTTAAGAAAGCACATGTACAGGCCAAATCTGAAGTTTGCCAATGACATCTAAAGGATTCAGAGAAGGATTGGGAGAAAGTGCTGTGGTCAGATGAGACCAAAATTGAGCTCTTTGGCATTAACTTGAATCACTGTGTTTGGAGGAAGAAAAATTCTGACTATGACCCCAAGAACACCATCCCTATAGTCAAGCACGGAGGTGAAAACATTATGCATTGGGGCTGTTTGGTTGCTTAAGGTACAGGCCGACTTTGCCGCATTAATGGACCATTGATGTAAAATCTTGGATGAGAACCTTCTTCTCTCAGCCAGAACACTGAAGATGGGTCATGGGTGGGTCTTCCAGCATGACAATGGCCCAAAACATACAGTCAAGGCAAAAAAGAAGTGGCTCAAGAAGAATCACATTAAGGTCATGGAGTGGCCTAGGCAGTCTCCAGACCTTAATCCTATAGGAAGTGTATGGAGGGAGCTGAAACTTAGAGTTGCAAAGTGACAGCCAAGAAACCTTAAAGTGTTACTAAACCCACAACAGTAAAATCATTCTGTATATGCTGTAAGCATGCTTGTTATACTCACTTTGGAACCTAAGGGGTTAATCCTCTGCATTGGGTAAAAAGGCTGTATGCACAGATCCTCCCCTTCTTGTATTGTCCCTAAAACATGTCCGGATAAGAGAGTAAATGGAGTCAGGCTGCACATGCTCAGTTTGGTGTGTATTACTAGAGAGTTTTTTTTTTTCTTGGGAGAGTGCATGTGATCAGCACAGGGCCAATCAGCACTTTCCAGACAGAGGGTCAGGGGTTTGGCATCCTGACAGTACAGCCAGTGTAGTATGAAAACTCCTCCTACAAGCTTTAACCAGGCACTGATAGAAGTCACACGACTGCTATATACTGCTGATGAGAAAAGGTATTTAGCAGTTCAGATTTACTAAAATAATTGCATTTTCATGTTCTGTGTACTGTGGGAGACCAGATATAGTGAATGCAGGGTCCGGGGTTTAGTAACACGTTAAGGATTTAGAGAAGATCTGTAAAGAAGAGTGGACCAAAATCTCTTTTGAGATGTGTGCAAACCTGGTCACCAACTACAAGAAACGTCTTATCTCTGTACTTGCCAACAAGGATTTCGCCACCAAGTACCAAGTCATATAAATGTAATTGTTATATGTATGTAACTTTCATGTCATGTTCCTGTCATCCATGTTATAATTACAATCCTGATATTGATGTGCTGCAAACCAAATAAACATGACAGGCAAAAGGAATAGATTTATAGTGTGGCCAAAATAGCAACTAGTCTAGAGCATGGTATGTAGATACTTGTTTGAAATAAAAACAAAGGCACATAGTTACATAGTTAGTTAGGTTGAAAAAAGACACAAGTCCATCCAGTTCAACACGGGTACTGTAGCCCATACAGCATGAATAGTCTGTTCACGGGGAGGGTGCAGCCTCTGTTACTCTATGGAAATGCAGTAGTTCTATCGACACAAGGCCATAAATATAAGCAGATTGCATCAAGATGAGCCCAATGCATTTTGTTGGATAAACCAACTCTTCAGGGGCAGATGCAATTGGATACTGCAACGGGTCTCTCTTTTGTTGCAGTATACTATTGCATCTATCCCTGAAGAGTTGGTTTATCCAACAAAATGCGTTGGGCTCATTCGTTTCACCTGTGTACAGGACATTATAGACTCATATGCTCAGAGCTCTCACCAAGCCCCCATTAACATCGGCACAATTTGAAATGTCAAATCGTAGCCTATTGCCGGCAAGAGGAGCGTCCCAATCTGTGCGATGCCGACTTTGTGGCACCAAACCAATTTCCAAAAGTAGTTCCTGCACTACTTTTGACGGCTTTGGGGTCAATTTCAATTGACATTTGTGCATGGACCGGCAGAGATGTCTTTCAAAATCGCCCCCTGCAGCCAGACTGAAATGCGGCAGTTTCAGTGTGAATGAGAGCTTAAAGCGGGATTCCACCCTAAAGTGGAACTTCCGCTTTTCGGAACCCTCCCCCCCCCTCCGGTGTCACATTTGGCACCTTTCAGGGGGAAAGGGGGGTGCAGATACCCGTCTAAGACAGGTATCTGCACCCACTTCCGGGCATAAACTCCCACGGGAGTTTACGTCACTTCCTGTCCCGGCGCGCTGTCTGCCGGGACACACACACACACACACACACACACACACACACACACACACACACACACACACACACACACACACACACACACACACACACACACACACGTCCCGGCAGACAGCACAGAAGAATCTCATTGCATCGCGCGACTCGCGCATGCGCAGTAGGGAACCGGGAAGTGAAGCCACAAAGGCGACACTTCCTGATTCCCACACCAAGAATGGCGCCTGCAACAGCAGAGAGCCGAGCGATTGATCGGCCTCTGCTGCCGACATCGCTGGAACTGGGAGACAGGTAAGTGTCCATTTATTAAAAGTCAGCACCTACAGCATTAGTAGCTGCTGACTTTAAAAAAAAAATTTCTCAGGTAAAATCCCTCTTTAAGCCTCATTTACACAGGTACTGTAGCCCATACAGCATGAATAGTCTGTTCATGGGGAGGGTGCAGCCTATGTTACTCTATGGAAATGCAGTAGTTCTATGGACACAGCCATTCGCACACTTTCTGCATTCAGGGCAGCTCACACACCCTCACATGCCTGTCAAATTAGGACACAGAGTGGGCAGCTTTGCATACAGCAGCTTTGTACAAACGTATGTACTCAAAAGCATATACTACTTTGAGCAAGAAACCTGGGAGTGCGTGTGGGTGTCCTGCACTATCTATAGATAAATATAATAAATGTCACCTATTTGCAAAAAATAAAGAAACACACACAAACGTTTTGCACATTCCAAAAAAGGTGCTTGCATAAAAAAATTGTTATTTTATCTACCTCTTCTGGCAGAATTTATGATTTATTTTTTATTTTTTTTAGAACACCAACAAAAATGTTTTCACTCATGGTCAGTGTTTGGCTGAAGCCATTTATTATCAAATAACTCTTTAAGGCTGGGTTCAGACTGCTGCGGTGCGGGAGATCGGATATGATTCTCACCGCACTGCAGTGCAAATCATATGCGATCTCTGTGCGATGCGAATTCAGCCATACAGATAGTATGGCTGAATTCGCATCGCATTCGGCTCAAACTCGCACAGGACCCTTTTTTTGGTCCGCAGCAGAATCGGATCGCATGGGTGTTCTCACCATGCGATCCGATTCCTGTCCGAGTTTACAGATCGCACTGCGATATGCGTGCTGATATGGGGGTGTCATTAACATTTCACTGACACTCCCAGCAGCTCGCATAGGGCAGTGTGAACTGCCGGCGGGAGACATGTGATGCGGGAACCCGCTGGAGATTCGCAGCGTTCCCGCACCGCAGCAGTCTGAACGGAGCCTCAATCATAATGAAAACAGAAACTACCCAAATGCCCCCGATCAAAAGTTTACATACCCTGGTGATACCCAAGTTGACACAAAGGGGTTTGAATGGCTATTAAAGGTAACCATCCTCTCCTGTGATCTGTTTGCTTGTAATTAGTGTGTGTATAAAAAGTAAATGAGTTTCTGGACTCCTGACAGACCCTTGCATCTTTCATCCAGTGCTGCACTGATGTTTCTGGATTCTGAGTCATGGGGAAAGCAAAAGAATTGTCAAAGGATCGGCGGGAAAAAGTAGTTGAACTGTATAAAACAGGAAAGGGATATAAAAAGATATCCAAGGAATAGAGAATGCCAATCAACAGTGTTCAAACTCTAATCAAGAAGTAGAAAATGAGGGGTTCTGTTGAAAATAAATAACAGTCAGGTAGACCAACTAAAATTTCAGCCACAACTGCCAGGAAAAATTGTTTAGGATGCAAAGAAAAACCCACAAATAACTTCAGGTGAAATACAGGACTCTCTGAAAACATGTGGTGTGGCTTTTTAAGATGCACAATAAGGAGGCACTTGAAGAAAGATGGGCTGCATGGTCAATTCGCCAAAAGAAAGCCATTACTATGCACATGCCCCCACTTGCAATATGCCAAACAGCACAGAGACAAGCCTCAAACCTTCTGGCACAAAGTCATTTGGAGTGATGAAACCAAAATTGAGCTTTCTGGCCACAACCATAAATGCTTCATTTGGAGAGGAGTCAACAAGGCCTATGATGAAAGGTAAACCATTCCTACTGTGAAACACGGAGGTGGATTGCTGATGTTTTTTAGATGTGTGAGCTAAAAAAAAAGGCACAGGAAAGCTAGTCAAAATTGATGGCAAGATGAATGCCATATGTTTTCAAATATACTGAAGTAACGTTTGCATTCAGCCAGGAAGCTGCAAATGGGACGTACTTGGACATTCCAACATGACAATGATCCAAAACACAAGGCCAAGTCCAACCGTCATTGGCTACAGCAGAATAAAGTGAAGGTTCTGGAGTTGCCACCTCAGTCTCCTGAGCTCAATATCATTGACAAAAAAATGTTTTCAAAACGAAAGATGGACTTTATAGGCACGTATAAAATTTAAAAAAAATTTAATAGTCACATATAATTTATACATAGACGCGTACATTTACAATAATGTTTTTTTTCACAAAAAACAAAAAAAGAGAAAACAGCATCTAGGGACTATGTAATACCCTCCCAATTCCATACATAGTGCCACTACATCAAATCGCTGTGGAGTGTCTATTATTTGTTCAAAGAAAGAGCACCCCACTGGTATATGGTCTGGTCCTATAGGGTATTGATTCGTCCTGCTGTTATAAAACTGGTTGCTCTACATGTTTCGCGACACAGTGATCGCTTCATCAGGAGCCTCTGTGTTGTTAAAACAAAAAGAGAGAGATTGTATAAATACATTTTTGTATATTATTTTGAAATACAACATGTGAACATAACATACGGGGATGTCTACCTGCGTTATCTGAACCGTGGCCCCCTGGTCCTCTGTGACGACTTGGTTTGGGGTCTGGTTTGGCCTTAGGGTCAAGTTTCTCGGAGCCTACAATTCCTGGATCTCGGGAGAATCTCTCCTGTGGGGGCGTGACGGCATCCTCCTCACAGCTACTCTATGCATCTGAATGGTGAGTTCACACACAAATGCAAATGATATGATAAATATTCCTGTTGCATCCCTTACAGTGTCTATGTAAACATTGTTTATGTTCACATGTTGTATTTCAAAATAATATACAAAAATGTATTTATACAATCTCTCTTTTTGTTTTAACACAGAGGCTCCTGATGAAGCGATCACCGCGTCGCGAAACATGTAGAGCAACCAGTTGTTTTATAACAGCAGGACGAATCAATACCCTATAGGACCAGACCATATACCAGTGGGGTGCTCTTTCTTTGAACAAATAGACACTCCACAGCGATTTGAAGTAGTGGTACTATGTATGGAATTGGGAGGGTATTATATAGTCCCTAGATGCGGTTTTCTCTTTTTTAATTTTTTTGTGAAAAAAAAACATTGTAAATGTACGCGTCTATGTATAAATTATATGTGAATATTGATTACATTTTGTTAAATTTTATACATGCCTATAAAGTCCATCTTTCGTTTTGAAATTTTTTTTTGCCAATTACTAGGATGTGGCACATAATCAATTGGGTTGCTTTGATTGCCACCCAAGGGCCAAGCAATCTATCCTCTATCTTCTCAATTTTATTGAGCCATTCTGGGGAGATCTCAAATGTGCAGTTCATGCAAGAAATACCCAAGAATTTACAGGAACTGGAGGCTTTACCATCTGAGAAGATAAAAAGCCTCATCCACAAATACCACAAAATACTTCAAGCTGTAATTGATGTTAAAGGGGGCAATACACGGTATTAAGAACAGGGGTACTTAATCAGGGTCATTTGGGTAGTTTCCGTTTTCATTACGATTTAAAAATAGTAAACACAATTAATTGATAATAAATGGCTTCAGCCAAACACCAACCATGAGTGAAAGAAAAGGCTGTGTGTTATCATTCATATTCTCTGAAAAATGGCCAAAAAAAAAAAAAAATCATAAAATGTTGCCAGGGTATGTAAACTTATGAGCACAACTTTATCTAAAGTGTATTATAAAAGTTTAGAAGACATTAAATAAGTCCTAGTGTCTGAAGCTGGTTAAGCAGGTTTCTAGCCTGAACCCTTGGACATGACAAGGGTATGTTTAATATTTAACAGGTGTTATAAAAAAATAATAAAATGACCAACGTCCACTGTTTGCCAATATCAAACAATCCTGAAATATGGTGAAAGAAGGTTAAAGGTTGTACTACATATCAAAGTATATCAATTCTGCAGCCCAAAGTCACTAGGGCATTCTGAGATTGATTTACTAAAGGCAAATCCACTCTGTACTACAAGTGCAGTCACTGTAGACCTGAGGGGAACATCTGAAATGGGTGGAAGCTCTACTGATTTTATCATCCAATCATGTGCATGCAAAAATGCGTTTTTTTTTTATTTCCTTTGCATGACCCCCTCAGATCTACAGCGACTGCACTTCCAGTGCAAAGTGGATTTCCCTTTAGTAAATAAACCCCTCCCAGCGATTGTAAATCTGAACTCCACACAAAGAGCTTAGTGCAGCATAAAAGAAGTACTGCTTGGTACAGCGTCCGGCCAACACATATTTCAGCCTGTGATAGATTTTTAAACAGGCTGCTGAACACTACAACTGAAAATGCAATTATTTTAGTAAATCTAAACTGCTAAATAACTTTTCTCATCAGCAGTATATAGCAGTCTAATAACTTCTATCAGTGCTTGATAAAACTTGTAGGAGGAGTTTTCATTCTACTGATTGTTCTATGAGGCTGCAGGGCCCCTGACCCTCTGTCCGGACAGTGCTGATTGGCCCAGTGCTGATCACGCTCACCGTCCCAAGGAAAAAAAAAAAAAAAACTACGCGCTAGTAATGCACACCAAACTGGTCATGTCACAACACTCTGCAACTGCATGTAATGCACACTGTAGCCTTGCTGTGGGCTAAACTTGACAGGCTAAACCACTTGTGCGCATGAGGCCTTACAATGCAGCGCTGGCTTTTAACAGGACTGTGTTGCTCAACCTTTTTTAAAGTTTGCAAGGTGAATGGCTTTTCAGAGGTATCCGACAGGAGGCAATATGTCGCCTCCTAGATGCCCGTTTTATTCCTTGAAAGCCCACAGCAAGGCTACAGTGTGCATTACATGCAGTTGCAGAGTGTTGTGGCACGACCAGTTTTGTGTGCATTACTAGAGCGTAGTTTTTTTTTTCCTTGGGAGGGTGAGCGTGATCAGCACTGGGCCAATCAGCACTGTCCGGACAGAGGGTCAGGGGCCCTGCAGCCTCATAGGACAATCAGTAGAATGAAAACTCCTCCTACAAGTTTTATCAAGCACTGATAGAAGTTATTAGACTGCTATATACTGCTGATGAGAAAAGTTATTTAGCAGTTTAGATTTACTAAAATAATTGCATTTTCTGTGTACTGTGGGAGACCAGATATAGTAAATGCAGGGTCCTGGGTTTAGTAACACTAAGGCCCCTTTCACACTGGGGCGTTTTTCAGGCGCTACAGCGCTAAAAAATAGCGCCTGTACAGCGCCTGAAAAAATCCGGCCCCATTCACTCCAGTGTGAAAGCCGGAGGGCTTTCACACTGGAACGGTGCGCTAGCAGGACGGTCAAAAAAGTCCTGCTAGCAGCATCTTTAGAGCGGTGAAGGAGCAGTGTATTCACCGCTCCTACCCATTGAAATCAATAGGACACTGCAGTAATACCGCGGCAGCGCTTTGCGTGGGGTTCTAACCCTTTTTCGGCCGCTAGCGGTGGTTAAAACCGCACCACTAGCGGCCGAATACTGCGGCTAAAACGACGGTAAAGTAGCGCTAAATATAGCGCTGCTTTACCGCCGATGCCGCTCCCGCCCCAGTGTGAAAGGGGCCTAACTTTATCCAAAGGAAAGAAAAAAAAAAAAAAAAACCTAATGCCTACTTTAATGAATAACTGAATTATCACCATCTGACATACAGTGCCTTGCAAAAGTATTCACCCCCCTTGGCTTTTTACCCATGTTGTTACATTACAGCCTTTAGTTTAATTATTTTTTTAATCTAAATTATATGTGATGGATCAGAACACAATAGTCTAAGTTGGTGAAGTAAAATTTGAAAAATATATACATAAAACAATTTTTCAGAAATAAAAAAACAAATAATTGGCATGTGCGTATGCATTTACCCCCTTTGTTATGAAGCCCATAAAAAGCTCTGGTGCAACCAATTACCTTCAGAAGTCACATAATTAGTGAAATGATGTCCACCTGTGTGCAATCTAAGTGTCACGTGATCTGTCATTACATATACACACACCTTTTTGAAAGGCCCCAGAGGCTGCAACACCTAAGCAAGAGGCACCACTAACCAAACACTGCAATGAAGACCAGGGAACCCTCCAAACAAGTAAGGGACAATGTTGTTGAGAAGTACAAGTCAGGGTTAGGTTATGAAAAAAATATCCAAATCTTTGAGGAGCCCTAGGAGCACCATCAAATCTATCATAACCAAATGGAAAGAACATGGCACAACAGCAAACATGCCAAGAGACGGCCACACACCAAAACTCATGGACGGGGCAAGGAGGGCATTAATCAGAGAGGCAGCACAGAGACCTAAGGTAACCCTGGAGGAGCTGCAGAGTTCCACAGCAGAGACTGGAGTATCTGTACATAGGGCGACAATAAGCCGTACACTCCATAGAGTTGGGCTTTATGGCAGAGTGACCAGAAGAAAGCCATTACTTTCAGCAAAAAACAAAATGGCACGTTTTGAGTTTGCGAAAAGGCATGTGGGAGACTCCCAAAATGTATGGAGGAATGTGCTCTGTTCTGATGAGACTAAAATTTTACTTTTTGGCCATCAAAGAAAACGCTATATCTGGCGCAAACCCAACACATCCCCCAAAGAACACCATCCCTACAGTGAAACATGGTGGTGGCAGCATCATGCTGTGAGGATATAAAGTAGTGCCTCAATCTAAAAGATAAAACAAAAATAGGGACGGGTACCATCATCCTTGAACTTGAAATGATAAAAAAAAAAAAAAAAAATGGGTGCGTCAGGGGCTACTCCAAAGCTTGCCCCACGACAACAAAAATTGTTTTGGACTATCTCGGTGCCCAAGGATTTAGACGGAATATGTATAAAAGTATTCATTTATTGAAAAAAAAAAAAGGACAAAAATGAAGGACATTGGATACAATATATAAAATTGTTATTGCATACTGTTGTTACAAGTGATACAAACAAGCAGCAGGTAAACCCTATAAGTATATGGGGAGAAAAGATGTAGGTCCTACCGTACGCCCAAAAGAAAGTTTTGTTTTTAATATATTAGATCTAAGAAAAAATACATGAATTGTATTTGGGTAAAATGTTGCACCACAAGGAAATTGTCATTCAAACCATCGCAGTGCTTAAAACTGAAAAATGGCCTGTAAAGTGGAACTTTAGTCAGAAAATTAAGTACTGCTAGACCACTGCAGTGCAGGCTGGCCATTTTTGCAGGTATAGCTATGCAAAACATTAAAAATAAAGTTGCTTATACGGTTTAAAAATCCAGTAATACACTGGCTCACCCTGCTCTGTTCAGTTGCTTTCCATTTTTGGCATTGTACTGAAAAAAAAAAAAAAAATCAGAGCCACTAGGGGCCGATCTGCTGACAACCTAAAGATGTACTGCTTCTCAGGGGTTCTGGGCTTCAGTAAAATGGCAGCCTCCAGCAAGAAGAAACAGGAGCAATGCTGGAGGCAACTTACAGCACACACCACTTTTGGTAGCATCATTATTAATGTGGAATGTGTGTCCCTTGCTACAGAACATTGTTCTATCAAGCTGTTATGGGTAAAGTTCCACTTTAATGAAGACGTATTACAGGCTGGTACGCAAAAGGTTAAAGAGGAAGTAAACTTGGTGGGTTTTACTTTCTCTTTATTTCCTGCAAAAGTAGAGCATAATGGGCTACTATGCATCGCATAGTAGCCCATTATGAGTCACTTACCTGACACCGAAGCCTGCAATGTCTCCGCTGTCCCCACGAGCATCCATCTTCGCCCCTCTTCCCTCCGATGCCGCAAACTCCAGCTCTGTGAGTGGCCGGAGCCGCCAGTCACAGCATGACCCCCTATTAAAAACATCACAATGTGCCCTTTCTAAAGGGCGCATGCACAGATGACATCAGCGCAGACATCGGCGCTTGTCTTTTTAGTAAATATCTCCTAAACCGAGCTACATCGCCAATCTTGTCTCCAAAGACATCCCAAACCGTCCTCTCCGCTCTTCTCAAGATGTCCTCCTGTCAAGCTCTCTTGTTTCCTCCTCCCATGCTCATCTCCAGGATTTCTCCAGAGCCTCTCCCATCCTCTGGAACTCGCTGCCTCAACCTGTCCGGCTATCCCCTACTCTAGCTACCTTCAGGCGATCCCTAAAAACTCATCTCTTCAGGGAAGCCTATCATGTCTCCAACTAATCTTCTACCACTTCCATCAGCTCATTCCCCACAGTTACAACCTTTTGTATCACCTCCCCCACCCTATTAGATTGTAAGCTCTTCTGAGCAGGGCCCTCTTAATCCTCTTGTATTTTATTGTATTATAACTGTATTGTCTCCCTTTTTATATTGTAAAGCGCTGCGTAAACTGTTGGCGCTATATAAATCCTGAAATAAATAAAAATAAACCGTGGAGGTTTAGGAGATATTTCAAGCACTTACAGGTAAGCCTTAATATAGGCTGTAGGTAAAAGTGGTTGTACAACCACTTTAAGGATTGATTTTTAAGGTCTCTTGCACACGGTACTGATGTATGCTTTTTTGGGCGGAATTTCAGGTGTCTGTTTTGTGCAACCTCACATGTATTTATGCGCTTATCTGCAAGGGCACAGTCACACACACACGCACCCCGTCCTAGGAAAACTGCAGTCATAGTTATGCTCATTATGTGCTTATTTGTCCACATATGCACACCAGAGCAAAATACTGAGTGGGAACGCAGATTTTCCTAATTTTTTTTTACCGAGTAATAATGGGATTACATTTAAGCTCAAGTAAAAGAAAAAGCTTTTTTAAGCTGCAGTGTGCAAGAGGCCTAACATTAAGGCCTCATGCACACTGGACGTTTTTACAGCTGCTGTTTTTGGCTTCAGATGTTTTTTTTCTACAGTCAATAAACTCTCCGGCATTTTATCCTATGTGTACACACACACACACACACACACACACACACACACACAGTTATGTTTTTATTTTATTTATTATTTATTTTTTTTACAGCCAAAAAACATAACAAGTGGGTTCCGAGAGGAGTTTTTCAGCTGTAAAAAATGCTTCAACATCAAAAAACTCAGATAAACATGGCTCACAGGCATTTAACGTTTTTGATCCCATTAATAAAAAAAAAAAAAAAAAATAATGCTAAAAAACGCTATTGGAAAAAAACGCTGAAAAACCTCACTGCAAAGCTACTGGCATTTTTAGAACGTTATAATAAACATCCAGAGTGCATGAAGCCTATAAGGCAGAGCTTAAAAAATGCATATTAACACCATTGCTGTTTTTTGTGACGCGTCAGGAAGTTTTTTGTGCACGCCTGTACAGATACTGAAGGGTCCTCTTGAACAAACCAGTAGGACGTGACATAAGCACGAGTATCTGTAACATACGGAGTGGCTCCTATCGCAAGGTTTGCAGGGAGTGCCTTCAGTTTCAGTATTCTGCTTACTAGATCACATTTCACAAACCACACAGTAGCACATGAAGGATATGACAACTGTAACTCATCAAGGATAACAAATCATGCAGACACCCAACTATCAGACAAAGGTTATCTTGTATTGGATAACTGGGCCATGCTATAGTGAAGAACACACACACACTTTTGATTTGCTTTTTTAATCCCTAGGAAAAGGTTACATTTTAGTGATCGTGCCAGGTTTTTAAGTCACTAAGAATATATTGCCCAGTTGCCGATTGTATTTCAGTCCTGAGACGGTGGGCTAATCTTCCCATAATCTTTAGTACATGGCTACAAACTGCTGGTGATTGGCGATTTAGCAGCGGTGCAGTCATGATACAGTTGTACTTTTATCCTGTAACACTTAAAGCGATTTTCTGAAGCTAGCTAGAAAGCAATGCTTAGTGATTTGTAGTGCCTACTAATTTGTGCTACAAATCTCTTGTGTAACATGGCCCCGGGGATTAGATTACTGAAATAGCACATAATGTCTAAAGGTTCTCATCTATCCAGGTCATGATACAGCTATCAGTAGTCACAGTCAACTGAACTCATTCTGTAATGTTGAAGAAGTCTCACCACGCATCCAAATGGCGTCCTCGGGTCATAGGACTACCAGAACATACCCTAGTATACCTAATATACCCATGTGGACAACTCAGTCAGCAGTACTAAAAGCAAAAATGAAATACAACGCAGTCTGTCATTAGCTTTAACAAAGCAGCGCCCTCTGTAACTTCGTATTTTACCTGCGGACACTGCTGTCATTTTTCAACTTCCGGTTCTGCACACATTTCATTTAGTAAATCTCTTTGCCTTCCAAATCAGGCAAAGAGTACTAAATGAAATGTGTTTTTTTTTTTTTTAACTTACCTTGTAATTGATGACTTCCTGTCTTCTGTCTCTTCGGGGGTGGGCGGGGTCTGTGCGGGGATCCTCGTCACGCCGCACTGTCTCCTGGGATCTGGTGTCATTGATCCCAGGAGTCAGTGCGGGCATCTTCCGAAATCTCGCGAGATTTCGGCCACATCTTCCAAAATCTCGCGAGATTGTGCCGTTACTGCACACGCGCGAGTAACGGCGGTGCATGCTGGGCCATCTAAAGTGCCTGTGGGGTTTCACATGCCCACAGGCAAGATGGACCCCAGCAGACAAGAAGAAGATGAAGAATTTTATCGGAGGAAAACCGGCGGCGATCGAGATGGAAGATGGAACAGGTAAGTCCCCCAAAAAAAAAAAAAAACTAGTGCAGAACCTCTTTAAATACTTGACCCCATGCCTTTTCTGGCCCTTTTTTATTTACCATATTTAATCGGCGTATAACACGCGCCAGTGTATAACACGCACTTCAAGTTTAGGAGGGAAGTTTAAGGAAAAAAAACTTTTAGGATGCAAGTTAAAAGGAAAAAAATAAATAAAAATAACTTACATTTTAAATGCCCATCAATGAAGCCTTCCACTGTCCACCTGCAGCCTTCCTCAAAATTGCAGCATGGTTTCGTTTTAAATTTAGCACCGCCCAAGCCACCAAGATCGTCGGCTCCTCTCGCCGACATAGACCGAGCCGAGCGTACTCAGCTACTCGGCTCCGCTCGCAGTAACGCCCCCGTCCCGCCCCTTGGCCCGGATCCTATGATAGACACAACACCAGTCCAATGGCAGGACGTAAAGGCTAGGAGGCGGGACTGGGCGTGATTTAGAGCGGAGCCGAGAAACACAGTACACTCGGCTCGGTAAATGTCGGCAGCGCTCCACAGACAGCGCAGATCAGCGGGGGATCGGCGTATAACACGCACCCACGATTTCCCCCTGATTTTAAGGGGAAAAAAGTGCATGTTATACGCAGATAAATACTGTACATGTAAAAATCTGTAATATATATATATATATATATATATATATATATATATATATATATATATATATATATATATATACATATATATAATCTATATACATACATATACATATATACATACATATACATACATATACATACATATACACACACACATATACATATACACATATACATACACACACACACACACATACACAGTATATACTTGAGTACAAGCCGACCCGAATATAAGCCGAGGCACCTAATTTTACCACAAGCAACTAAGAAAACGTATTGACTCGAGTATAAGCCTAGGGTGAGAAATGCGCAGCTACTGTAAGTGGAAAAGAGGGGCAACAATGCCCATTTGCAGCCTCACTGTGCCCATTTACATGCCTCACTGTGCCCATTTGTAGCCACAGGTCCCCCAAACTTGGTAGTGAATGGTTCATAAATGCCCCCTAGCTGCAGCCAAAATTTGGGGTCTCTGAACCCAAAGGGTCCCGAAATGACATTGCTACAGATGGACACAGTTGACCGACTTTGGGGCTCTGTATCTCGGGGTAACTTGGTAATAGGAACTTTATCTTTGGATATGTTGTAGTGATAGGTCCAAGCACTTTTCTGCAGCAGTGACATTTTCCGAACCGAATTTGGGGCCCCGTATCTCAAATTTGTGATAGGGGGCCCCAAATTCGGGTTGGAATTTTTTTTTTCTTTGCTGCAGAAAAGTGCTTGACTCAAGTATAAGCCGAGGGGGGCACTTTCAGCACAAAAAAAAAAAAAATGTGCTGAAAAACTCAGCTTATACTCGAGTATATACGGTATATATTTGGGTAAAATATAAAAGATGATGTTGTTACACAGTAAATAAATACCAAACAAATCACACTTTTAAATTGCGCACGCAACGGCAGCAAATGGCGTACATTTTACTATCCATAGGTGACGCTTTAAAAGCCTTTACAGGTTATCACTTTAGATTTACACAGGGGGCCTGGTGCTAGAATTACTGCCCATGATCCGACATTCAGGGTGATGCCTCATGTGTGGGACAACCGCTGTGTGCGTGCTTGTGGGACCGACGCGTGCATTCACTTTTGCGTGTGAGCAAGGGGGGCACTATAATAAAAAAAAGCTTATATTTTTATTTATTTTTTACACGGTCGCTTTAATTTATATATTTATTTTTTTTGGATCACTTTTATTGCAGTCACAAGCAATGTAAACATACCTTGTGACAGCAATAGGCATGTGACAGGTACTCTTTATGGGGAGATCTGGGGTCTGAAGTCTGGTGATGTATGGGTATGTTGCTGGTCGAAAAGTGGTTAAAGGCCAAATTAACCTTTAAAGTGGAAGTAAACCCGATTGTTTTCAGCCAAGGAAGCTGCTATCTTTGCCTCGGTTTAATCTACAACTGCCATGATGCTGCACAGGCAATCAGTTATGACGCCAGTCATTGGATGGTTTGACAGTTTTGGTTGAGAGCACAACCAATGGGAGCGTTACATGTCTGGCACGTACCAGGAAAGGAAAAGCTATGCATACTAGCTCATTATGCCTTTTTCTTGCAGGGTGTTTTTTTTTTTTTTTTTTTTAAAGAGGTTCACTTCCTCTTTAAGGAATAGCTTAAAATCAACCCATCTTCAGGGAATTTGAGAATCACTGGGTTTTCTTGGATGGAAAGGAAAACTTTGTTATACCTTTGCATAGATTGATTGATCTTGGTCTGCCTGCTCAAATAGATCCAGTACTGCATTAAGGTGACCCTGAACAGCACCTAGGGAGCAAACGTTCTTTGTTCTCTGCTGCAAGATGCTTCTTACAAGGTCTAAAAACTGAAGATCTGGAACCTCTTTGGTGGCTGAAGTGAGAAACTGGCAGAATCAGAACACCTTGATTTCTGACTTCTTCCTGCAAAAGCAGCAGCGCCTACCCTACGGCATCCAGTTTTGTGTAATTAGAGTTGCTGCTGTTCCCACACTGATGAGTCAGGTTTGTACCACCGGGCCCCAGGCACTGGCATCAGTCCATGAACCTCACTGGTTAAGACAGTTTCCAAAGCCACTCAGCCAACAGGTTTTCCTCATCAGCTACCAGGCTAGACGCACACAATTTCTGAAGAAGGTAGACGAATGATTCTAGAAAGTGGAGTGTGGTTCCGAATTGATAGGAAAAACATTTTGTTAGACTCCGCATGTAGTACCCAAGTGACTGCAGGAATGAAGGCAGTCATTAGATCCACAAGTTTCATGATTTGTCTTAAGAAAACATGAGAGAATGCCTTTTAATCTCCTAGTCTAGAAAAAAAATTTGTAGTATAGAATAGCTTTTCATACAAAAAAATAAATAATCCTCTACCGTCAAGGAATAAGAAACTATTTTTCCCAATTCACTCTTCCCTTGGAGGCAGGTCCAAGCCTCAGAAACGTATTTTCAGACAGCCCTTAGCGGTTTGACATGTTCTCCTGATCTCCATGGTGCCTATCCACAGTGGCTCCAGAAGAGGAGCATCTGAGTCTGCTGAGATCTGGCCATCCACCTCCACCGATCCTTTGCTGGACACTGAACTCAGAGACACGATTGAATTCATTGATGTTTGAGTGCAAACTGCACATGTTTTTTATGGTTTGCCAATAAATCTCATCACTACACTATGGTCAGCTTGGCACCCCAGTCTCTCGCCCTTCTTTTGGTCACAGCCTTAGCAACCACATGAGGGGATTCCTTAACCTCGTTCACAGCAGATACTGAGCTGCTGACCTCAGCACCTCCTCATAATGCAAGCAGTTGACCCAAACATTCAGGTTGTAAACCATAAAGGTTGCAGCCAAGGCCGGTACCATGACAATGGTGCTAGCATCCCAGGCTCTCCTAATCAGGGCCCTTGTCTTCGTATCCTTTGAATGATCCCAAGTCATCTAGGGAGAAATTTCCATATTTATGAAATTCTAACAAAACTGCACCTAGTTTGCAGGGCCTGATCTAGCCTGTCCGATTTGGGGGTGCAGTAAAATATATAAGGGAGGGGCAAAGGGTGTGAGGTTGGCAGGGAAGTGTACAAGGTATTAGAAGGGCAGTGGATATGGTCAGCAGTGTAGAAGACAGTGGTCAGCGGAGTTGAGGACATGGTCACTGCTGTCAGGGCACTCAAGAGTTCTACTACTCCCCACACAGCAGATAGGCGAGATTGGCAGCTGCAGTAGTCAGTTATACACAGTGAGGAGGGATGCCAATCTCGCCTATGTGCTGTGTGGGGAGTAGTAGAACTCTTGAGTGCCCTAACAGCAGCGACCAAGTCCTCACCAGGGAACCCCCGATCAATCCGATCCCATCCCAAATTCCCCCCTGCAAGTACAAATATCCCCCCCAAAATTACTCCTAGTGCAAATCTAGCACAACCCCCTCCAAATTACCCTTTCCAGAACAAATCCCCCTTAGTGCCACCCTCCTAGCACAAATCTTCCCCAAATCTGCCTCCTAACACACAACCCCCCCATTCCTCCTAGCCTAGCACATATATTACACCCCGCGTTCTACCACTTTCTGTGCGCAGTCCCTCTCAAATACCTACCCGAGTCCTTCATCAATCCAGCTCTGTGCCTGACTGCATCTCCCACAAGCTTGGCCAAGAACAGTGGAAGCTGCTGTGGTCAGTGAAATCCTGCGAAGAGGAAGTGAGGGGCCAAGCCATGCACGTCTATAGACGCACACACAGCACAACTCAAAAACAAGCCCGCAGGTGTGCCCCCATAACAAGTAGTTTCCTATGGTGGCGTAAAGAGAAGAGGAGGAGCCTAGAGCATGGGCAGGAGACACCAGAAGTGTAGGTTTGGGGCAGTCCTATGCAAAGGTATTGGAATTATAACAGCTTTGTTATTTTAGAAAAAAATACATAAAAATGATTATTATTAATAAGTAAAAATATGTTTTACAACCACTTTAAAACACCATCTCTGGGCACGGCTGCAGTCGCATACAAAACTGGCGAATAGCTCATCATTGGAGCAATGTGCAATCACACAAGACTGGTTGCTTTAACGCATTACTTGTTAGGCTTATGGCACAGGAAACTATTTTCTATTAGGTCATGCTTTTTTGTTACTTTTTTGCATACAAACTTCCTCATGTGTATATATATTCGTGAACGTTTTTTTTGCAGGAAAAAAATAAAAAAGCTTTTTTTTTTTTTTTTGAAGCCTGTAAAGCATTGCACCAGCGATCAGCAGAATGCTGGTGCCATGCAGGTCTCCTGCAGATCTTTCTGTGCATCTGTGCACCTTACATCCCACACAGGCAAACAGATACACTGACAGGAAGAATCAATGAACTACTACATTGGTCCACAGCGCCGTGGTATCTCATTGAGATGTTGGTGCTTGTAGTTCATTCACACAGAGGGAACTTCTCCCTGTACTGCTGTCACAAGGAGCGCAGGGATTGGGCAGCGGCTGTAGCATTGGGAACCCTAAAAAAAACGCGTGGAACAGGCAACGTTCCCAAAAGGTAAACTTATCCTTTTGACCCCTTTCACACTGGGGTGTTTTTCAGGCACTTTAGCGATAGAAATAGCCTCTGCAAAAGCACCTGAAAACCGCCTCCCATTCATTGCAGTGTGTCTATTCACACTGGGGCAGTGCGCTTGCGGGACGTTCCGAAAAGTCCTGCAAGCAGCATCTTTGGGGCGGGTTGGGAGCACTGCCAAAATGCCCTGCCTATTGGAATGAATGGGTAGCGCTATCAAAGTGCCTTAAAAGCGATTTGAAAACGCCACAAAAAAAAAATTTAGTTTTTTTATTTTAATGCATTCTATGTGAATGTGAGTTAGAGACTTTCGATTGTAAGCTCCTCAAGGGCAAGGACTGATGTGAATGTACAATATATATGTAAAGTGCTGCATAAACTGACGGTGAGATACAAGAATCTGTAATTAAAAAATAAAAAAACACCTCTGAAAAGCAATCCAAGTGTAGATATCTTTTCAGAGGAGCAACAGTAATTCCTGCTAATGTAAATGAGCCTCAGGGCTCATGCGCACAGGACGTTTTTACAGCTGCTGTTAGGGGAGTCTGTAGTTTTTTTTTTTAACTGCCTCTAAACGCTTATATGTGCATGCACACCAACTTTCAGAGGCGTTTGGAGGCATTAGCGTTTAAAGGCAGTAGAAAAAAACGTCAGCCTGTGCGTCCAGGAGTAGAGGTTGTAGAGCTGTAAAAATGAAAAACGCTGTAACAAGCGTTTAGCCACGTTTGCCATTTTACTATAAAAAAAAAGGTAAAAAAACGCCTATAAAACGCTTCTCAAGAACATGGCTAACAGCGCGTTTAACGCTGCTTTTTTCTGGGGAAAAAAAAAAAAGTGGAACTTCACTTTCCCAAGCAACAGTGATCATTTTTTAATCCTCATGCTGCCAGAATTAGTAAATAGAGGGAAGTATATCATATTTATTGCTTTTAAACTTTTTTTTTTTACATTTCTTCAACTATTTTCTGGGATTCGTGCCTAGGCAAAAGATGTCATACATCCCAGGAGTCCTCAGGAGAACAGGAGGGGTTTTCTCAGCTTAGCACCCTCTCCTGCATGCATGCTTGAGCTAAGGGCAGATAGATTCTAGGAAGTAAATGCTACATAAAATCATTTGCCCTTACTCGGCCAGAAATGTTAAGGGGTATTTTTCAAAGTGATTCTCAACAAAATAAAGCATAGAGACATACATGTATAAATGGGTGAGCTTGCTTTGAATATAAAAAAAAAAAAAAAAAAAATGTATTTAGCCGTGTCACACTTGTGCGCTCTGCGAGATCCACACCACACTGCAGTGCGAATCACATGCGATGTTCGTGTGATGCGATTTCAGCCATACAGATAGTATGGCTGATATTGCATCGCATTCGGACCAAACTCGAACAGGACCCCTTTTTTGGTCCGCACCAGAATCGGATCGCATGGGTGTTCACATCCATGCGATCCAATTCATGTCTGAACTGTCAGTTCGCAGTGCGATATGCGAGTTGAAATGGGGGTGTCATTAACATCGTATTGACACTCCCAGCAGTTTGCATGCATCGGTGTGAACTGCCGTGTGCGTCTGGTGCGGTGCAGGAACAAGTGTGAACTGAGCCTTGAATACTGTTTTTGTTTTGTGGCGCTCAGATGCAGTAAAGATCCGCTTTAACCAATTGCCGACCGCATACTTTATGGCAGCAAGGCGGAGGATCACGTACCTAGTACGTGATCCGCTCCACTGGGCTTAGGAGTGCAATTGCGCACCCCTGCCGTCCTGGCTGTGCTACGATTGATTCATGCTGCAGCCAATCAGCGGGTGTCAGCTTCCGATTGGTTGCCGCACCTGATTGGCTCTGGACATTCCTGAAGAGAGCCCTGTGTAGGTAAACAAACACAGGGCTCTCTTCTGACAGCAGCAATGTGCCGTTTATTTTTTCATGCAAAGCACATTGCTTAGTAAAAGCAGCACAGTAACACATGCTGGCCACACATTTAACCTCTTGTTTGTCCCTGATGTTAACCCCTTCCCTGCCAGTGTCATTAGTACAGTGACAGTGCATATTTTTAGCACTGATCACTGTATTAGTGTCACTGGTTCCCCAAAAAAAAGTGTCAGTTAGGTGTCCGCTGTGTTTTTAGGTTCCCTGTAACACATACCGTATATACTCGAGTATAGGCCGTCCCGAGTATAAGCCGAGGCCCCTAATTCACCACAAAAAAAATGGGAAAAACGTATTGACCCGTGTATAAGCCGAGGGTGAAAAATGCAGCAGCTACTGTAAGTGGAAAAGAGTCAGCAATGTCCATCTGCAGCTGCATGTCCCCTGTACAGACCCCCGTGTCCCCTGTACAGCCTACCTGTGCCGATCCGCCAGTTCTGGGTTCTGGGTCCTCGGTCCTGTGTCCCTCCCTGTACGATCTGGCAGCCGATGCAGTCCCGCTCTGTCCCCCCGTGTAAGGCGCCATTCCAATAATACAAAAACCGCGCCTCCTCCTCCTCCTCGTCCGTGATAGGAGGAACACTTTTTCCCAGCAGTCAGTGTGCAGTGTTCCGTCTATCACGGACATCCTCGTCCATGAGATGAGAATGACAGTGATAGGCGGAACACTGCACACTGACTTAGGCTACTTTCACACTGGAGCGGTGGGGGCGCTGGCGGTAAAGCGGCGCTATATTTAGCGCCGCTTTACCGGCGTTTTAGCGGCGCATTGCGGCCGCTCGCGGGGTGTTTTTACCCCCCGTGAGCGGCCGAAAAAGGGTCAATACCGCCCGCAAACCGCCGCTGTAGCGGCGTTTTGCGGGCGGGTTCGGCGCGCTCCCCCATTGTTTTCAATGGGACCGGGCGCTATAGGAGCGGTAAATATACCGCTCCTATAGCGAGCCAAAGATGCGGCTTGCAGGACATTTTCGAGCGTCCTGCAAGCGCACCGCTTCAGTGTGAAAGCCCTCGGGCTTTCACACTGAAGGAACAGCAACAGCTGTTTCGGGTCGGTTTGCAGGCGCTATTCTTAGCGCAATAGCGCTTGCAAACCGCCCCAGTGTGAAAGGGGCCTTACTGCTGGGAAAATTAGTGTTCCTCCTATCACGGACGAGGAGGAGGCGCGGCTTTTGAAAACTGCCGTCTGTCTGCATGACACGCTGTTCATGTAGGCAGACGGCGGTGACTCGAATATAAGCCGAGGGGGGGACTTTCAGCCCTAAAAAAAAGGGTTGAAAATCTCAGCTTATATTAGAGTATATACGGTACATGTTAATGTGCATTATGGCTAGGCATCTCATGCGTTGCATGGGCCGCAAAGTGCACCAAGCCGGTTCTAAAAAATACCTGCTGAATTATTGGTATGGCAATGCAGGGCGGTGTGTTACCATGCAGGTATGTTATGGCAGGGCATTTAGAAACTGCAAGTAACCACATCACCATGGTGCGAAATTAATTTTCCTTAGACAGCAGAGGTAGCCTGTGCCCAAACAGATTCTCCCCTGCCTGCAACCGGAAAGCCTTGGAATTCCTTTTGCTTTGTTGCACCTGGAATGTAATTAAGTAAAGTGGATTTTGTGTTTTAGTATGTAACAAGTCACATTGCCAAATAGCAGTCAGGTCACTGAGCAGAAGTACAGTACAAGCAACAATAGATTTTCCTGTTCAGTTTGGCAGATAAGGGGAACACCTTCTTATTGTGATCTTCAATAGCAGCCAGTCTTTACTGATAAGAGTGGTAAGAGAATTACACAATCTCACTTGTGTAATCAAAGAGTCATCTATAGATTGGAGTAGGGCAAGGTCACCAAGCCTATAAATAAACAGCACGACTACTACTGGTATGTAAGGTCCCTTTGACACATGCGGACCGCTCATTTCATCAGTTCCCTCACGTCAAAACGGATGAAGAATTCATCTGATCAGTTTTTTTAAAAACAGAAGAAAAATAGAGCTTTGATCAGTTTAAAAAAAAAAAAAAAACGGATGTTGATGTAAATGGGTGATCATCCCTTTTTCTATAGAGATGCATTGATTTCGTTTTTTCATCCGTCAACGGATAAATGAAAAACAGACAGACAATCGGACAGCATGTGGCAAAGGGACCTTATTAGGCCCCTTTCACAAATGTGCGACTTCAAAGTCACACAATTTTACAGCGATTTTGCCACGATTTGCGGCCACAATTTTTGCCGCGATTTCAAGGAATGCCTGTGTAAGTGGCATTAAAATCGGACCAAAGTAGTGCAGGGACTACTTTGAAGTCGGAACGACTTGAAGCCGTACTAATATGAATGGCTGTCATTGGAATTCATGGGGAACGACTTGTCATGCTACTTTGCAGTCCCAAATCGTGGGACAAGTCATATAAGTGTGAAAGGGGCCTTAGGCTGATAGAAACAAAAAAACAAGTTTTTCGGAAACTTAAGGCAGAGTTCCACCCATAAGTGGAACTTCTGCTCATTTGTCTCTTCCCCCCCCACTCCGTTGCCACATTTGGCACCTTTTAGTGGAGTCCGGGCCACGGCGAATTACGTCATAGCTCGGCTCCCTCCGCCCCCCCGCCACCGGGCCAGTAGGAGAGCGCATCGGTGACTCGTGCATGCGCAGTAGGGACCCAGCATGAAGCCATAATGCTACACTGCCAGGTTCCCTTACCAGCAATGGCAATGCCAGCACCCAACCAGCTGATGGAAACATTGGCTGCGGTGCCAACATCGCTGGACTCCAAGAGGACAGGTAAGTGTCCGATTATTAAAAGTCAGCAGCTGCAGTATGCGTAGCCGCCGGCTTTTAATTTTTGCAGGGGTGGGCAGACTGCTGCTTTAACACCTTCACTACATTGTACACAACACACAGACAGGCCATAGGAGGTCATTTTAATGACACGTTGCCCCCTTGCACCATAGCCCTAAATACATGCATGAGCAAAGTGTATTATTATGTTTAGTTATGTTTTAGTTATGTTTTTTTGTTTTCTTTTCAGTTGTTTTACAGGCTGTATCAATATTCAGGAGTTTGGGCTGGGCAAGGGGAGAAGAGTTTTTTTTCTTACAGAATTTTACAGGAAGAAAAAGAGTTCTTTAGGCACAAAAAAGTACAAGGAAACGAGCAAAAAATAAAAAATAAAAGAAAATCGCACATTGCATGTCTGCAGGTATTCCCAGTCTGCAAGGCCAAAAATGGCTGAAAAGTCTCAAAAAAAAAAAAAGGCTCATGCACCTTTCTGCACATAGGGCGGCTGAGCTTACAAGTGTAAGATGGAATCTGGATGTTGAGTTTGGTCAGGCACAGGGAAACAGACAGAAAACTGCTCATGTGTGAATAGGGGATAAAACACCAAGGCCGATAATACACATAGCAGTTTTTTTAACATTCAACTGTAAAAATGATCGGACAAATCAAATGTTAAATGTTTTAGGCTGGGTCCACACTTACGCCGCATGCGGCTCGCAGCAGGGGGTCCGGTGTGTCCCTGTTCTCTGTTTCAGGGACGAATCAGGCCCAAATTTTTGCTTGAATTCGAACCTAAAAAGCAGAGCCAAAGATGCACAGGATCTCTGTGCAATTCGCTCCGCAGCCGCTCCGAAGAGGTGTGAACCGGCTCCATTGAGAGCCAATCACAATCTTCTATCATGCGAATTGGATGTGGAGAAATCCGCATCCAATTCGCATAAGAGTGAACCCAGTCTTAGCCTTACACCCCTTTCACACTTGTGTGACTTGTCATGTGACTTTGGACATCAATGTTGCATGGCCAGTCATACCACATGTTTTCCCAATGAGAACCATTCATGCATGTACGACTTAAGGTTGCAGCGACTTCAAAGTCGTTCATGCACTACTTTGGTCTGACGTTCATGCAACTTGAGGGCCATAGACCTAAATGTTAACCCTCAAAAGTTGCATGAAAGCCGTACCTGAATGTTTTACCGACTTTGCAGAGAGACAAGTCACATCCAAGTCGCACCCATTCAAAGTTGGAGCCTTAGGCCTCTTTCACCCCAGCTGAAAAAAAAAAAACGGACAGTTGGTCCCGATCGGACCACCCATTGTTCTCTATGGGGCGGCAGATGTCAGCTGGCATGTTTCCGCTGTCACCGCCCCCCCCCCCCCCGGTATCCGATTAAAACAGACGGAATTGGACCCATTCCCCATTCATCTGGCAAATCGATTAAAAACAGGCAGTCTATTTCCATCCGGAAGCCCCATAGAGAACAGCGGGATGTGTCTGCATAGCGGAGCAGACACAGACCTGTCATCCTCCTGCTCAGCGGAGAGATCCCTCGCTGAGCAGGCAGATCCGCACCACCTGAAAGGGGCCTTAAAGTGGAGTTCCACCCATATAAATAAAGGCAGCAGCTACAAAAAGTGTAGCTGCTGACTTTTAATAAATCAGACACTCACCTGTCCCACGGTCGAGCAATGCGGGCGATCAAAGCCCTGCTCCTCTCCCCCTTCTCTCTGCAGTGCCAGCATTCTGACTGCGGGTGCCCGGCTGTGGCTTCACAGCCAGACATGCACGAGGCACGCTGCGAGTGGTCGGGCATTCTTCTGGGACCAGTGACGTGTCCCAGAAGATTGCACGGGGGGGGGGATAAGGGGAGAGGTGAACTTCCTTCTGGGGCCGCAGAGCACTGGGAGGAAGTGGGAGCTGAATGCCCCTAAAGAGGGTATCCGCTCCCCCCCCAAAAAAAACGACATGCCAGATGGCATGTCAGGGGGTCACCTACACTTAAAGCGGAAGTTCCATTTTTGGGTGGAACTCTGCTTTAAGCAGGTCTTGTCATTACTATATTAAATTCCTGATAATTACCTTGTGTACTGACAGGTACTGACAGAAGGTTAATATGCAGAAGGTTCAGAGGTTAGAGTGAAATTAAAGCATTAAAAAAAAAAAAAAAGTCAAAAATGCAGGCTTTTACCTGCCCATTGGCAATCTCCTTTAGAATGTAGGCTGTGCGGCACATGTTACATTCTTGGCGCAGTGCCTTGTGTCACAATGAATGAATTCCTGTGTATGTGTAGGAGTTACATCACCATGCACCGGCCAATCAAGAGAGCCGACGACCCGGAACCACCGAAGAAGTCAAAGAGAAGATGTTGGTGCTGGTGGGGGAGCTCACAATCATTAAATGATTGGAGTGGAGATTAGTTCTGCCTTAAGCGAGACCCTTTATTGGCTAACTTAAAATATTAAAGACTTTACATTCACATTACAGCAATTCGTAGACACAAACAAAAATCGCATCATCCATATGTGCGTTTTTTGCGCCATGTGCATAAGGCAGTCTATACTTTTTAATAGGTTGCCCTATATGCGACAAACAGCAAATTAGATCATGCACCGCTTTGGGCTTCAAGGGTTTTGACGCGTTTTAGCGCAAAAAAAAAAAAAAAATGTACATCCGTTAAGACGTATTTGGAGTGCCAATAACAAGGAATAGTATTGCAATTGTGACTTTTTTTTTTTTTTTTTTTTTACACTTTTCATAAATGCATGCAAAATTGCACAATTTTGTGTGTGTTCACAAAACAAATGAAGCCCAAGTTATGCTAAGGCCCCTTTCACACTGGGGCGGGAGCCGCGGTGACGGTAAAGCAGCGCTATATTTAGTGCTGCTTTACCGTCGTTTTAGCCGTGGTATTCGGCCGCTCGCGGTGCGGTTTTACCCCCGCGAGCGGCCGAAAAAGGGTTAAAGACCCCCCGCAGAGCGCCGCCGTAGCAGCGCTTTGCGGCGGTATTACCGCGGTGTCCCATTCAAATCAATGGGAAGGAGCGGTGAATACAACGCTCCTATACCGCTCCAAAGATGCTGCTAGCAGGACTTTGACCTTCCTGCTAGCGCACCGCTCCAGTGTGAAAGCCCGCCGGCTTTCACACTGGAGTGAATAGGGCCGGATTTTTTCAGGCGGTATACAGGCGCTATTTTTAGCGCTGTACCGCCTGAAAAACGCCCCAGTGTGAAAGGGGCCTAAGGCTTAATGCACGCGGGACGTTTTTACAACCTCTCCTGAATGATTTAACTTGATAGTAACCCACGTTTTAAATGTCAGTTTTGCCGCATTTACATGCCGCATTTGCAAAAAAAAAAAAAAAAAAACTGCCAAAAATGCCTGTAAAAAAAACGTGGCTAAACGCAAGTTACATCGTTTGGAAGCGTTTGGTGCTTGAAATGCCTCTAAACACAGCTTCTGAACGCATTTTTTTGGGTTCCAAAAAAAGCCTCTAAACGCAACTGCCTAGAAACGACTATAAACGGCCCTGTGTACATGTACTGATAAGATAACATGGAGGAGAGTTCAGGAGCAGCTGAGAAAAATGCGCAACTACTTCTAAACGTCCGTTTATCAGGCCTCATGTATACTGCTGGTAAACGGACGTTTAGAAGTAGTTGCGCATTTTTCTCAGCTGCCCCTGAACTCTCCTCTGTTATCTTATCAGTACATATACACAGGGTCGTTTATAGTCGTTTCTAGGCAGTTGAGTTTAGAAGCATTTTTTTGGAAAGCAAAAAAAAATAATAATAAAAAAGCGTTCAGACGGATGTTCAGAGGCATTTATAAGGCCAAATGCCTGTAACAGCTTGTAAAGTCGGTAACACGCAATAAGCCACGTTTCGTTTACAGGCATTTTTAATTTTTGACTATTTGAAATAAAAAAAAAAAAAAAAAAAACACACTTCTTAAAAGGTAAATGCAGCAAAACAGACGTTTTTAAACATCAGTTACTATCTGTAAAGTTAAATCGTTCAGGAGAGATTGTAAAACGTCCCGAGTACATTGAGCCTCAGGCCTCATGCACATAGGACGTTTTTTACAGCGGCTGTTTTTGGCTAGTGGGTTTTAGGAGGAGTTTGTTCACCTGTAAAAAAACGCTCTAATACGGGCCATACACTATACGAAAAATCAGCCGAACCCATTTTCGATAAAAACAAACATTCGAACGCGAGAGCAAATAGTGGCATCGTGTAATGACCGATACATCCTTCAGTGGACATAACGGAATCCATTTTTTGTTTGTTTTTTTTTTACATATACCTAGTGCAGACAGTTCGGACGGGAAACACATTAACCTTTCAATTTATCGTTCGTTCAAACATTTCCAAACTTGTCTTTCTTTTTTTTTTTTTTAAATATCCCAAACGATTATCGATTTTTTGCCAATTAACTGGCTGAAAAACGAACGCACTGGCCAAATGACTGAATTTCTAATGATTTTTCATATAGTGTATGGGCAGCATAACTAATAAAAAGCTGAAAACGTGGCTATACGTAGTTTGAGCCATAAACTTTTGTGGGAGTATAGTTTTGCAAAAAAATAAAAAAAAGAAGACTATAGCTTAAAAAAAAAAAAAAGCCTAAAAAACTCGCTACTGGCATTATTATAACATCCAGTGTACATTAGGCCTTAAAGCAGCTCTCAAAAGTCCTCAGTCCCCCCTCCCCCTCCTTCCTCTGCCAGTTAGGCCCCTTTCACACTGGGGCGGTTTTCAGGCGGTACAGCGCTAAAAATAGCGCCTGTACACCGCCTGAAAAAAACGGCCCCATTCACACCAGTGTGAAAGCCGGCGGGCTTTCACACTGGAGCTGTGCGCTAGCAGGACGGTAAAAAAAGTCCTGCTAGCAGCATCTTTGGAGCGGGATAGGAGCGGTGTATTCACCGCTCCTTCCCATCGATTTGAATGGGACAGCGCGGGAATACCGCCGATACGGCAGCGCTTTGCGGGGGATTTTAACCCTTTTTCAGCCGCTCGCGGGGGGTAAAACGACAGTAAAGCAGCGCTAAATATAGCGCTGCTTTACCATCCCCACGGCTCCCGCCCCAGTGTGAAAGGGGCCTTAGAAAGCGCAGCATTAGGAACTCTGACCAGTTTCCCTTACCACGAATGGCGGCAGCATCACCTGAGAACCAATCGGAAAAATCGTCTGGGGTGCCGACATCGCAGGATGCCAGGACAGGTAAGTGTTCTTATATTAAAAGTCAGCAGCTACAGTATTTGTAGCTGCGGGCTTTACATTTTTTTGGCGGGAGGGCGGAACTCCGCTTCACCCTAGAAAACATTCAAAGCGAGCAGCTACAAATACTTTAGCTGCTGGCGTCTAATAAAAATCACCACATACCTGTCTCGGGATCCTGCACCGTCCTCACCCTTAGGCTGGTTCTTCACCAGTCTTCAGGTCCCCAGCGCTGGCATGTTTACTAAGGCGGGCTGTGATTTCTTGCGGGTTCACAGCCAGCGCCGTCGGCAGTAATTGCATACAAAAAACAGGCTAGTTGAAGAAGTCGTTTGATGGATCCAATTCAGTCCAACCAGCATGCTCAGGGATGGGATGGATTCTGGGGCAGTCCCTGCTGAATGAGCCAAGATTCCATCCATCTATGGCCGGCTTTGCACAGTAGATCTAGAACATGGGTGCTCAACCTGTGGCCCTCCAGCTGTTGCAGAACTACAAGTCCCATGGGGCATTGCAAGGCTGACAGTTACAAACATGACTCCCACAGGCAGAGGCATGATGGGACTTGTGGTTCCGCAACAGCTGGAGGGCCACAGTTTGAGGACCCATGATCTAGAAGGTCCTGTCTACATCACATTTCTGGACCTGGAGGTCGGCGGGTGTACACGGAGACACATGACCCTTCCGATCAGATCTGACCGACAACCTGTGTGCAAAGGCCCTTTACTTTCTCCATCAGCTCATCCCCCCACAGTTCTGATGACTTGCCCCTCCCATTTAGATTGTAAGCTCTTGGGAACAGGGCCTCTTGTATTGGAACTGTCACTATATACACGGTATAAAGATCACAATGGGAGCTCTGTCAGTGACAGAGCTCATAGGAAGCCTTGGATTTCATTGGGAAGTGTGGGGACTCCATGGAAGTTGTTGTATAGTGTGAAGTCCCCAGACGTCCCTAACATGGACCATATGGCAGTGCCCCCCTCATCTGCCAGGCACTGTCATCATCCCCCCAGTACAGGAACCCGGCCAGGTCACACACACAAGTGATAGGAAGGATGGAGGGCTGGTGGTGACACAGATGTCTGCCTGGGCGCAGTGTATAGAATGACAGCTCCTCCGACCCCTCACACCTCGTCCTGTCACATTCCTACAACATACATTACACAGGGGCACACACAAACACACCTACCGACCTCCTGATGTGCGACCTACACTCCGAACTGCCAACCAGCCACCGATCCAATGCTACACAGGAAGACAAACTACAAGGTCCATCATGCCTTGCGGGAACAACAGGAACAACTGGTTCAACAAGCTTTATTGATTCCTAGCAACTCCTTCCCCTCCTCTCCCCTCCCCCTTCTGTTTGTCGCTGACTGTGCCGCTGCTCCGTTGCTGTGACAATGTCGCCTGCTGGTTTCCCGGCATAGCTCACCCCTCCGCCATTGTCCTGGGCTGCAGTCATGTGTGTGGTGTCAGTACCCTTCATCCCTCACTGCCTTCATAAAATCAATCAGACACAAAAAGACAATAGTCTCATCTCAAAAACCAATAGAATACTAAAGTTACAAAAATTCTCGTACAACAGAACACAAATTCAGAAGTGATTTAATGTATAAGTATTCTTTCATTTCTGAGCATACATTCTCTTGGTCATACAATTTTTTTGGTACAAATACCATACTAATTGCACAAAATCGTTTGTTCTGTTATCGTATGAGAAAAACTTTTGTGTTTGTATTTTCGCATGAACTGTCATGATCGGCTCTCGAAAGCTGTGTACTAACAATCAGATTATCGGGCGATCGCCCTGAAAACTGTATATTTTATCCAATTTTCTCATCGTTTGCATTAGGACTCATTCACACCAGATTCGCCTCATATGCAACTCTTAGACAAGGCGGTGCATTTTTCCAGCACAATGAGTTGAGTCAAGAACCACCACATTGCAATGCCACTGCAGTGAATAGAACTGTATCGAAATTTCAGAAATAAAGTACAATAATTAATCATCTTCTGGTCCAGGCATCCCTGTTATTGAGAACGTTAATCATTTGTAGTCAGAGTCTTCAAGCGGGAAACGCGATATTCCTAAGAACCAAGGCCTGAGGTGTGCCTTGGCCTAGCTGGTCAGTATGCCTGAAAAGAGGACCAAAAGGCACAAATTTAGGTGAAGAAGGGAAGGTAATGATCCAACACGTATAAAAGCGTGTGCCCGGATGGCAACAGTAAGTATCCAGTAAGTATCCACTGTCTCAGGCTCCTCCCACAGATACAGGCTGGCCTCCGGCCAGCCTTTACACAAATCTGCAAGGGGAAATGAGCGGGGTGGATAGTTATGGTGTGGGCTTAGAGTGGTGGTGTTTACTATTCCTGCTCCCTTGGCACCAGAAGTAAGGGAAACAATTTAGGATAGTCCTGGAGTCTTGAGTTTGGTGGAACTTGGTTTCTGATAGCCCTGGAGCCCTAAATTCAGGGAAACATTTTTAAATAGCCCTGAAGTCCCGAGTTTGGGGAAACTTTTTCTAATAGCCCTGGAGTCCTGAGTTCAGAGAAATGATTTTGGGTAGCCCTGGAGTCCTGAGTTCAAAGAAACAATTTCAGATTGCTTTGGAGTCCTGAATTCAGGAAGACAATTTCAGATAGCCCTGGAGTCTTGAGTTTGAGGAAATTATTTCTGATAGCCCTGGAGTTAAGAGTTCAGGGAAATCACTTCAGATAGCCCTGAAGTCCCGAGCTCGGGGAAATGATTTTGGAAATCCCTAAGTTTGGGTATGTGATTTGGATAGACCCCGAAGTCCTGGATTTGGGTAAACGATTTCAGATAGACCTAGAGTCCTGAGTTCAGGAAAACTTTAGGGAGAGAGATGACCACCGCTCCAGAGGGATCCTTCAAGGCGAATGCTTCTACTCCTAGTGTGGAGCTCCAGGTGCAGGCTAATAACAAGGTAGTTAGAAAGTAACAAGGGGAACTCTGGACAGCCGCACACCAGACGAAGATGAAAAATCAAATGGATTTATTAAAAACAGGAATCACATCAAAGTCCAAAAACACAGCAAAACAGGGAAGGGGGGGCACACAGCTGACGCGTTTCACGCTAAATACAGCGCTTACTCATAGCTAGGAAAACTTTGTCCAATAGCACTGGAGACCTAAGTTCAGGGAGGAAATTATTTTGGATGGCTCTGGAGTCTCGACTTTGAGGAAAATTATTTTGGATTGTCCTGACAGGAAATAATTTTAAAGTCCTGAATTAGGGCAAATGATTTCTGATAGCACTGCAGTCCTAAATTCAGGGAAACAATTTCAGAAAGTCGCGAGTTCAGGAAAACTTTTTCCAATAGCACTGGAGGAAATTATTTTGGATGGCTCTGGAGTCTCGACTTTGAGGAAAATTATTTTGGATTGTCCTGACGTTGAGAAATCATTTTGGATAGCCCTAAAGTCCTGAATTAGGGCAAATGATTTCTGATAGCACTGCAGTCCTAAATTCAGGGAAACATTTTCAGAAAGTCGTGAGTTTAGGGTTAAAGATTTCAGATAGCCTTGATGTCCTAAATATGGGGAAAGGATTTCAGATAGCCCTGAGTTTGGGTAAATGATTTTGGATAGCCCTGAAGTCCTGAGTTTGCGGAAATTATTTTAGATTGCCATGGAGTCCTGAGTTCAGAGAATGAATTCCCGATAGCCTATTAGGCTGGTCATACACAGTTTTGATGTCAGCCGGTTCACTGCTAAACCGGCCAGATACAGTCAGATCAGATTTACAATAACTACTTGTTGCGAATGATAAACAGAACATGTACCATGACTTTATTTGATATCTTACTGAATTAATTTATTGGACATACAAAATATACTCATTGTTGTTAAAGAGTATCTATCACTTTGCCCAAGTGACTGGTTCTCCACCCACTCACTGGTACTGATGTTCACCACATCCCCCTGATGTTGAGTCTATTGTTGGAGCTTTCAGAAGTAAAAGGTACTTTAAGGTATGGAGGAGCATATTACCTTTCCCCTTTCTCCCAGAATGTGGTGCCAGCCCTGAGCAGCCAATCACCAGGCCTGAACACTGTAACATAGGGGAGCAGATTGTTAACCCCGTGTAAGCTTCAAAATGGATCTACCTACACATGGGTTGCACATTGCTAAGTAAAACAAATCAATGAACCAATGGGGAATCATAGTAAAAAGGCAAGGATAGGTTGGTGAGGGTTAGCTTTCCAGAGAACCTGTCACTTCACCCAAAAATACTTTTGTTTAGCCTTGTTTGCAATCTGTACACCTCTGCAGCACAGCATAGCCAGGTCCTGGACCTCCATTGCAGTTAAGCTGTACAGATGAATCCAGTATATACCCTACTGACTGGGCAATAACTACAGCAGTGCCTGACAGACACCTAATGTTGTTCCTTCCTCTTCCAGTCTATGCACTGCTGTGCAAAGGATTACAGAGAACTGATATCAAAAGAAAAAAAAAGCACTAATGATATTAGAATTGGCCCTGCCAGCTCAACAAACATACACTTGCCTCTTGTATTTAAAACTGTCATCTCAGGGGTCAACTTTAAGCTTTTCCCATGCTTTGCCAAGTGAGAATTATAAAACAGCTAGTGATACTGTAGATACAAAGTAGAAATTATATTCTGCATGTGGTCCCCTATAATATGATATGGACGTTGATTCTAGTGTCAAGCTTTTGCTAAATAAAAATGTTGTTTTTACATTCTGAGTGATTTTATTGCTAACACTACAAACAAAGAACAAGGAAAACAGCAATACATGTTTGCACAATGGTGAAATGAAAAAAATAAAAATAAATATAAATATATATATATATATATATATATATATATATATATATATATATATATATATATACACAAGTAGTGAGTGTACATTTTGTATAACAGTGTAAATTTGCTGTCCCCTCAAAATAACTCAACACACAGCCATTAATGTCTAAACCGCTGGCAACAAAGTGAGTACACCTCTAAGTGAAAATGTCCAAATTGGGCCCAAAGTGTCAATATTTGGTGTGGCCACCATTATTTTCCATCATTGGCTTAACCCTCTTGGGCATGGAGTTCACCAGAGCTTCACAGGTTGCCACTGGAGTCCTTTTCTACTCCTCCATGACGACATCATGGAGCTGATAGATGTTAGAGACCTTGCACTTCTCCAACATCCATTTGAGGATGCCCCACAGATGCTCAATAGGGTTTAGGTCTGGAGACATGCTTGGCCAGTCCATCACCTTTACCCTCAGCTTTTTTAGCAAGACAGTGGTCATCTTGGAGGTGTGTTTGGGGTCGTTATCATGTTGGAATACTGCCCTGCGGCCCGGTCTCTGAAGGGAGGGGATCAAGCTCGGCTTCAATACAGTACATGTTGGCATTCATGGTTCCCTCAATGAACTGTAGCTCCCCAGTGCCGGCAGCACTCATGCAGCCCCAGACCATGACACTCCCACCACCATTCTTGACTGTAGGCAAGACACACTTGTCTTTGTACTCCTCACCTGGTTGCCGCCACACATGCTTGACACCATCTGAACCAAATACGTTTATCTTGGTCTCATCAGACAACAGGACATAGTTCCAGTAATCCATGTCCTTATTCTGCTTGTCTTCAGCAAACTGCAGGCTTTCTTGTGCACCATCTTTAGAAGAAGCTTCCTCCTGGGACGACAGCTATGCAGACCAATTTGATGCAGCGTGCGGCATATGGTCTGAGCACTGACAGGCTGACCCGACACCCCTTCAACCTCTGCAGCAATGCTGGCAGCCCTCATACGTCTATTTCCCAAAGACAACCTCTGTATATGACGCTGAGCATGCGCACTCAGTTTCTTTGGTCGACCGCGGCGAGGCCTGTTCTGAGGGGAACCTGTCCTGTTAAACCGCTGTATGGTCTTGGCCACCATGCTGAAGCTCAGTTTCAGGGTCTTGGCAATCTTCTTACAGCCAAGGCCATCTTTATGTAGAACAACTATTTTTTTTTTTTCAGATTTTCAGAGAGTTCTTTGCCATGAAGTGCCATGTTGAACTACCGGTGACCAGTATGAGAGAGTGAGAGTGATAACACCAAATTTAACACACCTGCTCCCCATTCACACCTGAGACCTTGTAACACTAACGAGTCACATGACATCTGGGAGGGAAAATGGCTAATTGGGCCCAATTTGGACATTTTCACTTAGGGGTGTACTCACTTTTGTTGCAAGCGGTTTAGACATTAATGGTTGTGTATTGAGTTATTTTGAGAGGATGGCAAATTTACACTGTTATATAAGCTGTACACTCACTACTTTACATTCTTGAGTGTTGTCACATGAAAAGAGAAAATATTTACAAAAATGTGAGGGGTGTAGTCACTTTTGTGAGATACTGTGTGTGTATATATATATATATATATATATATATATATATATATATATATATATACAGTATAGTGCAAAAAATGGAAGATGAAAGAGTTAATCAGGGTTAGTTATTACTAGAAGTTATTCAAGGATTAAATAGGACTTTTTTAATTAAAAGACACTCATTGTTTACTTTTAGGTGTGTTGCAGTTAATGTGATTATAAATTTAATTAAATAAAAATGTTAGGACTTTAAATGAGACAACGACTGCTGCAGAGTTTGTGTGTCTCCATCCCTGAATCATATAGAAGAAAGAGGGGGGGAAGGGGAATGGGGGAATGTTGGTACTTTGTGTGAGGCTGGGTTTACACTATACTACATGACAGTAGTATGACTTTCATCCTACTTTGCTCTGCGACATCAGTCCTACATTGGTCCTACATCCATCCGACTTCAATGAACAGGGATCCGACTTGGATCCCCACCAATACCAGGCACTGTGTTTGATATTAATCTTGAGGGGGAACTCCATGCCAAATTTTAAATAAAAAAACAGCATGGGTTCCCCCTCCAGAGCATACCAGGCCCTTGGGTCTGGTATGGATTTTAAGGGGAACCCCCCACGCCGAAAAAACGGTGTAGGGGTCCCCCCGAAATCCATACCAGACCCTTATCCGAGCATGCAGCCCGGCCAGTCAGGAAGAGGGGTGGGGACGAGTGAGCGCCCCCCCTCCTGAACAGTACCAGAGCGCATGCCCTCAACATGGGGGGTGGGTGCTTTGGGGCAGGGGGGCACCCTGCAGCCCTCCCATCCCAAAGCACCTTGTCCCCATGTTGATGAGGACAAGGGCCTCTTCCCAACAACCCTGGCCGTGGGTTGTCGGGGTCTGCGGGCGGGGGGCTTATCGGAATACAGATCCAAGATCTCGGCCCCTCAACCTATTTGAATGAGTATGGGGTACATCGTACCCCTACCCATTCACCTGGGGGAATAAAAGTGTCAATAAAAAAAACACACTAGACAGATCTTTAAAGTAATTTATTAGGCAGCTCTGGGGGTCTCTTCCGACTTCGGAGGTCTCTTCCGATTTCTCCCGGTCTCCGGTTCTTCTCCCGCTCTCCGGTGTCTTCTGCCGGGCTCCTCCAATATCTTCCGCTCTTTTGCTAGCGTTGGCCTGGTCTTCACCATCGTCTTCTTCCCTCCAGTCTTCTTCCAATGTTGACACAACGCTCTCTCCCGCTGTAATGCCGTGTGCGCAGTGCGGTGCGCGGTTATTAAAGGGGTCTCCCGGATTCCGATGAGCCCCCCGCCTGCAGACCCCCGACAACCAACGGCCAGGGTTGTCCGGAAGAGGCCCTTGTCCTCATCAACATGGAGACAAGGTGCTTTGGGGTGGGGGGGCCGCAGGGTGCCCTCCTTCCCCAAAGCACCCATCCCCCCATGTTGAGGGCATGCGGCCTGGTAAGGTTCAGGAAGGAGGGGTGCACGCTCGTCCCCACCCCTCTTCCTGACTGGCCAGGCTGCGTGCTCAGATAAGGGTCTGATATGGATTTTGGGGTGAACCCCACGCCGTTTTTTTGACGTACGGGGTTCCCCTTAAAATCCATACCAGACTCAAGGGCCTGGTATGCTCTTGGAGGGGGAACCCATGCCGTTTTTTTATTTAAAATTTGGCATGGAGTTCCCCCTCAAGATCATCAGAGCACCAGTCGCATGCCAAAGTCAGATCATGCAAGACGACGATCCGACTTTGATCCGACTTCAATGATAGTCAATGGGCTGAAGTAGGATCTAAAGCTGGCCATACACCTATAGATTATCTGCAGATTTTCTATGGTTAGATGGAAAAAGTGGGAGATTCCTCCATCCACACAGTTTAGCGAACATGGAGAAATCTGTTGCACTTTTTCCATCTAACCATAGAAAATCTGCAGATAATCTATAGGTGTATGGCCAGCTTAAGTCAGACCAAAGTAGTACAGGGAGCATTTTAAAAGTCGTACCGACTTGTGTCGGACCAGTTAAGACAGCTCCCATAGGGAAAAATTAATTTTCACACGTCATGCGACATGAGCTCCCAATGTCGGAGCGTTTGTCGTACCAGTGTAAACACACCAGAACCAAATGAATCAATTATGTATTATTTAATGGTGCACATGGATGCATGTGGGACAATAAATACATATATACAATATATAACATAAAATAAATACATATATATATATATATATATATATACACACACACACACACATACGTGTTCCTACATAGTACATGGTATATATTAACCACTTGCCGCCCGCCCATTGTGAAAAGACAAATTGATATTCCTATCGCACTCATTCCTGGTATTTGTGGCTCGTAACAAAATGGCGGGTGCTGCAGCGATTACCAGTCGGGTCCTGGAAACATCAAACAAACGTACATATTCGCCAGCACACCTTGGATCGATAAAACTTCGTCCAAAAAAGGTTTTTAATGGAAAAAAATTATTACATCACAAAAATATAAGGTGCAACGTTTCAGAGCCGCGCAGGACCCCTTCGTCAGGCATGTGATCCTGCGCGGCTCCGAAACGTTGCACCTTATATTTTTGTGATGTAATAATTTTTTTTCATTAAAAACCTTTTTTGGACGAAGTTTTATCGATCCAAGTTGTGCTGGCGAATATGTACGTTCATTGTGAAAAGACATCGGCAAAGTGGTTGTCAAATCCTGAACGGATGTCATATGACGTCCTCAGGATTTTGAGCCGCTGCGCGCCCGATGTGCGATCGTTGTTGCGGGGTGTCAGTCTGAGTCCACATGAGGTGCAGCCGTTTCTTATATTGACAATTTATCAAGGAGGCGAGCCGGGGTTAGCACTCAGGTGTGTTCTAGTGGGCGTATCAGTTACACCTGGAGTGGTGAGTTCTTTTCATTTGGACTTTGAATGTAAATCACTGTTGGTCTTTGTGGGATTGCATAGTGTGGCTGGGTCTTCTGGTCCCTCCCTGTATTGCAACAGTTGGCTTACTGAGAACAAGAACAGCAATTATCTTATCACATGCAGATTAGTATCAGCATGTGGAATTTAGTCTGGCCATACACTGTGCAAATTTCTTTCCTGCAACCACAGGTTGCAGGAAAGAAATTTGCACGATTCCCCTATCAATGCAGACAGTGTTGACAGAGGAATCAGCAATTGTCTTCTCCCGGCAGGGGGGGCAGTGATTATTGCTAGCGGCTATAGCACTGTCAGCCTGCCCATTAATGGTTCGAACTGTGTATGGCTGGCCTTATAGTGCATCAGAATGTATGTAAAATTTGCATTTGCCTGTGTGTGTCTAGCCAGCCACTGTAGATTTTTGCCTCTCTGAAATGGGGACTGGCGGTAGGGCCCCGTACAGCCTACCTGTCAGCCCCACACCCTTCCTCTGCTTGACGTGACAGTACAGAGCAAAACTGTCAATGCAAAGCTGTGGTGTGTGTTGTATTTAGCAGTAGGAAAGTGCAGTCGTGTAGTGGCAGGGCAGTCAGTGAGCATTTGTGGGATACATGGGCTGTTTGGTGACTACTTTTGTTCTCATGTAGTCAAAGCCACAATTTCCTTAAATTTTAATATTGTAGTCGAAGTTATCTGGCATCTGGGGAGACCTTCACATTTCTGAACTTCCAGTTCCTGATGGGAGAGTTTGCACTCTTTTGTACTAAATTGTGCATGAGACTTGTCAAGTCATCTGGAATGTGTTAAGCATTGAGATGAAACCTACCATCTGAGAACATGTAAAAAAATCAGCCAAGGATTTCTGCAAAACTGCCATTTCCCTAATCATGTTAGTGTCCTGGATTGCAAACATATACACATCCCAGACGCCCCCAAAAAGCAAATCAAAAATGATCAATTATAATTTGACAGTTGCAGATAACTGGCAGGCAGCCTGTGAGCAGTATGTGGTAGCAACACAGTGAGCAGTTTGTATGGGTAGGGCAGTCAGTGAGTAATATGTAGTGGTAGGATGGCCAATGAGAAGTATATAGTGGTAGGGCAGTCAGTTAGCAGTATGTAGTTGCAGAGCAGTATGTAGTTGAAGGCAGGACCGTTTTTAAGGCAGGGCAAAAGGGGCAGCTGCCCTGGGCCCCATCATTGTAGTGGGGCCCAAAGCAGCTGCCTCATACTTGCCAACTATCCCAGTTTAAATTCCCTTATCCCTTGAAGTTTTAGTCCCGTGCTGTGTCCCGATATCTCAGTGTAAACTTCTGCTGTTGCTGCCCAGCTTTATGTAAAAAGGCATGGACTGCGGCATTGATATGTAAATAGAGGCATTCATATGTATATCATGTCCCCCTGAGGTCACAGCCACCATCACTTATGCTGAATGCTGCCTACTGGGGAGGTAAAGGAGCATGCTTGAAAGTCCTGCCTACAACTGTGGTCATTAAGCCTAACACCAGCCTGTTCTGAAAAACTAAGAAAATTGGAGGTGGAACCTTTCTTCAAAATAACATGGTGCCACAGCACCCTGAATTTTGGTGCATGTGAATATGCAGGCAGGCAGTGAGGAGATGATGTGCTGTAACCTTTAGCAACCAATCAGTGAGCAGTAATGCTGTGCACTAACCTCTTGCAACCAATCAGTGAGCAGTAATAATGTGCAAGAACCTCTAACAACCAATTAGTGAGTGGTATAGATGTTCAGTAACCTCTAGCAAGCAATCAATCAGTGAGCAGTATTGATGTACAGTAATCTCTAGGAGAAATTGCATGGAAGAGGGGGCCCAAGAAAATGTTTGCCCAGGGTCCAATCAATATTAACCACTTCCCGCCCGGTCAATAGCATATTGACGTCCGGGAAGTGGCTTCGTTATCCTGACTGGGCGTCATATGACGTCCTTCAGGATAACAGCCGCCGCGCGCCGTGGGGGCGCGCATCGCGGCGATCGGTGGAGCGGTGTGTCAGTCTGACACACCGCTACACTGATCTCGGTAAAGAGCCTCCGGCGGAGGCTCTTTACCACGTGATCAGCCGTGTCCAATCACGGCTGATCACGATGTACACAGGAAGAGCCGTTGATCGGCTTTTCCTCACTCGCGTCTGACAGACGCGAGTAGAGGGGAGCCGATCGGCGGCTCTCCTGACAGGGGGGGTATGCGCTGATTGTTTATCAGCGCAGCCCCCCCTCAGATGCCCACACTAGACCACTAGGGAAGCCCCCAGGACCACCAGGGAAGCTCCCAGGACCACCAGGGAAGCCCCCAGCATGTGGATGGCCAGGTACATCCCCCATGGCCATCCACATGTTAAAAAAAAAAAATCAAAAAATATGCCAATCAGTGCCCACAGATGGGCACTGATTGGCACATCATATTTAATAAAAAAAAAAGTAAAAAAAAAGGATGCCCAGCAATGCCATAAGTGTCATCAGTGCCACTCATCAGCGTCCATAAGTGCCACCTATCAGTGCCCATCCGTGCCCACCCATGCCCACCTATCAGTGCCCATCCATGCCACCTATCAGTGCCCATGCATGCCACCTATCAGTGCCCATCCATGCCACCTATCAGTGCCACCTATATGTGTGCATCAGTGCCACCCATAAGTACCCGTCAGTGCCGCCTATGAGTGCCCATCAGTGCCACCTGAGTGCCCATCAGTGTCACCTATCAATGCCCATCAGTGCCACCTATCAGTGCCGCCTATCAGTGCCCATCATCAGTGCCACCTCATCGGTGCCCCCTAATTGGTGCCACCTCATCGGTGCCCATCAGTGCCACCTTATCAGTGCCCATTAGTGCCGCCTTATCAGTGCCCGTCATTGAAGAAGAAAACGCTCTTATTTACAAAAAAAATTAACAGTGACAAAGAAAAACTTGTTTTTTTGCAAAATTTTCGGTCTTTTTTTGTTTGTTGCGCAAAAAATAAAAAATCGCAGAGGTGATCAAATACCACCAAAAGAAAGCTCTATTTGTTGGAACAAAATGATAAAAAATTTGTTTGGGTACAGTGTAGCATGACCGCGCAATTGTCATTCAAATTGCGACATCGCTGAAAGCTGAAAATTGGCTTGGGCGGGAAGGTGTCTAAGTGTCTGGTATTGAAGTGGTTAAAGACGGCCCTGGTTGAAGGGAAGTCAGTTAGCAGTACGTAGTTGAAGGGCAGTCAGCGAGCAGCATGTAGTTGAAGGGCAGTCAGTTAGCAGCATGTAGTTGAAGGGCAGTCAGTGAGCAGTATGTAGTTGAAGGGCAGTCAGTGAGCAGCATGTAGTTGAAGGGCAGTCAGTTAGCAGTATGTAGTTGAAGGGCAGTCAGTTAGCAGCATGTAGTTGAAGGGCAGTCAGTGAGCAGTATGTAGTTGAAGGGCAGTCAGTGAGCAGCATGTAGTTGAAGGGCAGTCAGTTAGCAGCATGTAGTTGAAGGGCAGTCAGTTAGCAGCATGTAGTTGAAGGGCAGTCAGTGAGCAGCATGTAGTTGAAGGGCAGTCAGTTAGCAGCATGTAGTTGAAGGGCAGTCAGTTAGCAGCATGTAGTTGAAGGACAGTCAGTTAGCAGTATGTAGTTGAAGGGCAGTCAGTTAGCAGTATGTAGTTGCAGAGTAGTGAGCAGTATGTAGTTGCAGGGCAGTCAGTTGGCAGTATGTAGCTGAAGGGCAGTCAGTTGGCAGTATGTAGTTGAAGGGCAGTCAGTTGGCAGTATGTAGTTGAAGGACAGTCAGTTTAACAGTATGTAGTTGAAGGGCAGTCAGTTGGCAGTATGTAGTTGAAGGGCAGTCAGTTGGCAGTATGTAGTTGCAGGGCAGTCAGTTGGCAGTATGTAGTTGCAGGGCAGTCAGTTGGCAGTATGTAATTGAAGGGCAATCAGTTGGCAGTATGTAGTTAAAGGGCAGTCAGTTGGCAGTATGTAGTTGAAGGGCAGTCAGCTAGCAGTATGTAGTTACAGAGCAGTTAGCAGAATGTAGTTGAAGGGCAGTCAGTGAGCAGCATGGCAGGGTGGTCATTGAGCAGTATATAGTGGCAGGGGTAAATTTTTGTTACAGCTGTGTGTATGGACCCATTGATTCGTATTGTTTGTACAGCTGTGTGTATGGACCCATTGATTTCTTTAGTGCTGCATTTAGATGCACAAAAAAAAACGATATGCTGTATGCATCTACACGCAGCATTTTAGACACCTGTGTGAATGAGTTCTATATTAAAACCCTATTAAAAATATAATTTTCTAAAGGTAATAGCAGGCATCCCATGGTGTTTGCACCTAAACCAGACAGGACTTGGAGGTGAACTTGTCTTTGCATTATATAGTGAGGATGGACGATAGCCCTTCACAGCTTACGTGTGTGTTAGGTCACAATACAGCATTCAGAAGCTTGTTTAAAGTATAAAGCCCACTACACACAATGTGATTATCGGACGAATGGTCGTCCATTTTTTTTGGACGCTAATTTCCATATCGAAAATGAATAGGTTACTAAAGTACAAAAATTCTCGTAAAACAGAATACAAATTCAGAAGTAATGTAATGTGTTGTAGTGTATTTATATTGTATTTTTTGGACAGAAACTGTACTGATTAAACGCAAATCGTACGATCTGTTATCGTATAAGAAAAAATGTTGTGCTTGTCCCTTTGGAAAATTTAGGACGAAAGCTGTGTAATAACAATCAGGTTATCGTACAATTGTTTCAAAAGCGGTATGCTTTGTACAATATTTTGATCGTGTGTACAGGGCTTTTTAGGAGGCCTATTAAGGAGGTTTACCCTATCTGTGTGTCCTGGTGATCGTTATCACCAAAAGTATAAGAAAATCCCAAATTTTAAGTTATCACTAGAACAGGACTGGAGGGGAAACCTTCCAATGGGGACACTGGTTCTGGTGACAACCAGGTATTTCCTCACTTCCTGTTGTGGCTAGGGGACAGGAAGTGAGAGGAAATCTTCCCAATGGGACACAGATGGCAAAAAACAAACAAACAAAAAAAATACGTGACAGGGATTATAACCCTCCCTTTACTATATCCAAAATAAAATAAAAAAAAAGGCTTGCCGTAAGGTCTACTTTAAAATAAAGTGTTTTTTTATGAGACTTAGTCTGTTTAATGTCAGGTCTAAATGCAAGTGCAAGGTACAGCATAAAGTAGCACATGTATAAAATGGTAGCGGTGAAATGATTTGTACTGTATTGCTTTTCTTCGTGCTGCCTCTATAAAAATACAATCACCCATCCCTGCTGAGTAAATATACCAGCGGTTCAGTGTGTGACTCAACGTGCGTCTCATGAATACCCATTGACAGTGTCCTGCGCTCGGGGACATGGCATGACTGGTTACTGTGTTTGCTTTCACTGCTGATGTTTGCAAAATCAAAGTTTCTATGTGCATAACCCATTGGCTGTTTTTAGGCATTGTTCTTTTCTTTATTACGAGATTGTTTACAAATCTGTGAACATTTTGTATCTACTTAGAATTGCTAAACAATGTTTGTTCACAGTCAAACTTCCCTAATATGTCAGCGAGAAGAACGTGAGCGTTTTTATTAATTAGTAGAAAGTCACAGCTTTGCAGCCTTTCTGTTATTAAAAATTCCCCATGGTTAATTTAACACTAAGTTATTAGGTTCTCAGATTTCTATGTGCATAGTTGTAATTGTAACCCTCTGTTGGATTGGGGGGGGGGGGGATTAGGAGAAATCACCCTACCCAACTAGGATAGTGCACTAAACCTGTAGGTAAATAAGAGATCCAGAACCTTGGCTAGGTGGAAGAGTGGGTTTGATAATAAAGTGGGCAATGCCTCCACTCAGGACAGGCCTCTGTAATCAGAAGGGATTCCCTTCCTGGGAAATTAACCAGTCATCTGATCAAGGTGGCGAACAAGATGGGTAAACTAAAGATACTGTTGTACGAGGAGGATTTGGATTTTGTGGGAATTTCAGAGACCTGGTTCAACAGCTCTCAGGATTGGCTGGCAACCATTCAAGGGTATGCCTTTTATCGCAGGGATAGAGAGGGTAAAAAAGGGGGAGGGGTATTCCTATATATCAAGAATAATATACAAGTGAATGTAAGAGATGACATCACTTAAGCCCCATACACACGGTCGGACAATCCGCGGACCAGGTCGGTCGGATCCTGTCCGTCATACTTTGTCTGATGTTGGTTTTGCGTACACACGGTCGGACAAAGTTGTCGGAAAATCCGATCATTCTGAACGTGGTGACGTTTGTTGCCTACGACGGGACTACGTAGAGGCTAGTAGCCAATAGCTTTGGTCTTGTAATGTGATCTGAGCATGCGTAGCACTTTGTCCGGTCGGACAACCGTACACACGATCGGATTTGGTGTGATCGGACCGGGTTGTTGGCAAATCTATCCAGCAGGAGATAAGACTTTGTCCGTCGGACAATCCGACGTACACTGTCCGATGGTGCATACACACGGTCTGATTTTTCAACAACATTGTCCGATCGGACAGAATCCATGAAAAAGTCCGACCGTGTGTATGGGGCTTAAGGGAGCTAGGGAGGAGGTGGAATCCTTATGGGTAGAGCTCCAAAGGGATGAAGCTAAGGGGAAAATAATACTGGGAGTATGCTATAGACCCCTTAACCTGAGGGAGGAGGGGGAGACGGATCCCCTATCACAAGTTGGATTAGCAGCAAGGATGGGAAGTGTTATCATAATGGGGGATTTTAATTATCCAGACATAGACTGGGCGGAGGGAACCACACATTCGTCTAAGACTCGCTAGTTCCTAAATGTCTTGCAGGACAATTTCATGGTTCAGATGGTATACGCACCAACTAGAAATAAAGCGTTACTGGGTCTACTGATTACCAACAATACCGACCTGATCACGGATGTGGAAATATGGGGCAATTTAGGAAACAGCAATCACAGGTCAATTGGCTTCTGTATAAATCACACAAATAGGAAACATAAGGGGAATACAAAGACACCAAATTTAAAAAGAGCCAACTTCCCTAAACTACGAACCTTGTTAGAAGGCATGAATTGGGATAAAATCTTAGGAACAAAGAACACGGAGAAAAGATGGGTTTGCTTTAAGAGCATATTAAATAAGGGCATTAGTCAATGCATCCCATTGGGTAATAAATTTAAAAGAGCAAACAAAAGCCCTGGGTGGCTTAACTCTAATGTAAAAATGCATATAAAAGCAAAGGAGAAGGCCTTCAAAAAATACAAGGTCGAGGGAGCATCATCATCAGCATTCAGACTTCATAAAGAATGCAACAAGAAATATAAGGGTGCAATAGATGGCACACAAAAGACACATAGCGGAAGAGAGCAAAAGCAAAATCCCAAGAAATTCTTTTAAGTATGTAAACAGTAAAAAAGGAACAGACCATATTGGCCCCATAAAGAATGAGGAAGGACATCTGGTTACAAAGGATGGGGAGATGGTGAAGGTATTAAATGTATTCTTCTCCTCAGTCTTCACGAGGGAATCGGGGGGGGCTTCAGTAACCAAAACTGCAGTGTTTATCCTTATGACACATCACAGGAAGTACCTCCATGGTTAACAGAACAGAATTCAAATTAGACTTGGGAAACTAAACATTAATAAATCACCGGGACCAGATGGCTTGCATCCGAGGGTACTTGGGGAACTCAGTCAAGTAATTGCCAGACCATTGTTCTTAATTTTTACTGACAGTCTACTGACTGGAATGGTACCAGGGGATTGGAGAAAAGCCAATGTAGCACCAATATTAAAAAAGGGCCCAAAATACATCCCTGGGAGTTACAGACCTAAGTTTACAGTTAGCCTAACATCAATAGTATGCAAGCTCTTGGAGTGGATAAGAGACTAAATACAAGATTTTAGTAACGAGAACGGTATCATTAGCAATAATCAGAATGGATTCATGAAGAATCGTTCTTACCTCTATTAATCTTCTATGAGGAGGTGAGTTTCCATCTAGATAAAGGAAGGCCTGTTGACGTGGTGTATCTGGATTTTGCACAGTTCCCCATAAACGTTTACTGTACAAAATAAGGTCCGTTGGCATGGACCATAGGGTGAGTACATGGATTGAAAACTGGCTACAAGGGCGAGTTCAGAGGGTGGTGATAAATGGGGAGTACTCGGAATGGTCAGAGGTGGGTAGTGGGGTCCCCCAGGGTTCTGTGCTGGGACTAATCCTATTTATTTTTTCATAAACGACCTGGAGGATGGGGTAAACAGTTCAATCTCTGTATTTTGCGGACAATACTAAGCTAAGCAGGGCAATAACTTCTCCACAGGATGTGGAAACCTTGCAAAAAGATCTGAACAAATGAATTGGGTGGGCAACTACATGGCAAATGAGGTTTAATATAGAAAAAATTCTGTACTGGTGACCCCACAATAGGGAGAATTTTTTTGCGGAAGGGAGTTTAACAAGACACATAGCTGCGCATTAAAATTAGAAGAAATGAGGTTTAACCTTAAACTAAGTAGAGGGTTCTTTACTATAAGAGCAGCAAGTATGTGGAATTCCCTTCCACGTGCGGTGGTCTCAGCGGGGAGCATTGATAGTTTCAAAAAACCATTAGATAAGCATCTCAACAACTGCAACATACAGGGATATACAATGTAATACTGACATAAAATCACACACATAGGTTGGACTTGATGGACTTGTGTCTTTTTTTTTCAACCTCACCTACTATGTAACTGAGGTATTCCAGAGAAGAGGAATTGCTGCAACATTAACCAATAAGTATATAGATAGACACAGGGCATTTTTTCTCAGAAAATAAGTTCAGGAACTAAACCATGACCCTCCAAATCTCATGAAATAATGGGTGTGGTCAAATTTCACTAACAGTGGAAGGGTCTTAAAAGGAGCATTAAAAGGAGTACATTATGCACATAGTACAGAGTTTGGGGGTGCACTACGGGCATAGTGCAGAGTTCAGGGGTGCGCTGCATACAGGGTGCAGAGTTCAGCTGCCCTCCACAGCTGCTTACCTCTGCATCCTTCATCTACATCTCACTTTCACCCCTCTTTCACCCCCCATCTTCACGCCCCCCTTTAAGCACTCCACCATCTTCCACATGTCTTACTTTTGTTGCTGTATCACCCAGCCAGCTTTAGTACCTCCCTGCACACTGTAGGTGGCTCTGACTCTCTTGGTTGCAGGGAGATCATCCTGCACTCAGTGGGAGCCGTTAAGGAGATCAGATCTGTGGGAGCCTTTGGGAGACAAGCTGTCACTTGTAAACCCAGAAGCCGGACTTCTGGGTTTACAAGTGACAGTAATGAGCAGGGAGGAGAGGGCCAGAGGTGATGAAACTGAATTCCACCAAGTTCCAGCTGAAAAAAATCCCTGGATACACACCTATAGCTCCTAACTGTCCCTGATTTCGAGGGACTGTCCCTCATTTGGAACAAAGTCCATCTGTCCCTCTTTCCTCCTCATTTGTCCCTCATCTTGGTCTGATCTATGTGATTGTATATTAAATGTTTCCCAGTGTTCAACCTTTCATCCAATTTCTAAATTGCTGTATTTGTACATTTCAAAAGCCAGTATGAAGGAATAGTAGTGGTAAAAAAAATCACTTCTGGGTTTAACCGATCTTTTTTTTTTTTTTTGTACAATTCTCCTTTAGCACAGGCTTCTGTATGTGGACATGTGGTCTCAAAAATCTCTCTATCTTCTTCCTTCCTCTGGGTTTTTTAACCCGGCCTCCCAGAGAAAGGGAGTGCATTTATATTAACTGTGTAATATTGAGAGCACAGGTATTCAAACACCGACAGTAAAGGACAGTAGATTTTCACATATTATAAATATACAGTATTATATTAGACATAGGCATTGCAAAGTTTTGGGTCTTTAACAAATCTTTTACCATTGGTCCAAGACTCCAAGCTGTCCATTGAGCTCAGTGCCTCTGACAAGAAGTGAGGAGAGGCACTGTGAGCTCATCCTCTCAGTCTGCTCCAGAGTGTGCCAGCTTGTATTTAAACTGGTGGCACTGTATGTAGCTTCTGACAGGCTGCGCAAGGAACCCTGTATCTCCGGAATCAGGTCGTAGGAGCCCCAAGGTTTGACCAGTGGTGGGGTAGGACTTTAGTTACCTACCCCACAAACAGGGTCTCTGTGATCATTTTTTTTTTTAATGTTCATGGCTCACTTGCCTTCCCTGACTGCATGTCCCTGCCTAAGAGACAGTGGTGATCATCATTATAATTGGGGTGACTACTACATTGATTTCTCTGCTTCAACAGTGGTTCAAGATCTATTGTTCAGAACCCAAGGGTGCTGTTATCAGCCTGGTCTAGCCTCAGCAACAACTTGTCATTTTATCTAGTGATCTTGTCAATGGTCACATACTCTCTCCTTGCTGACAGATTTTCTTTATATAATAATATATACAGTATATGTAATTATTCCAAACGCATTGACATGTAGTCTATGTAATATAATATTGTAAAGTACATATAAGCAGTAATGTTTCTTTAATGTAGAGTATTTTTATATTCTACATTAAAGAAACATTACTGCTAATAGGTCTGTTTTTTGTATTTTATGTTATCTTTTCTTCTTTTCTAGTCCTTCCAACCCATTAAAGCGGAGGTTCACCCCCCCCGCTGCAAAAATTAAAAGTCAGCAGTTGCACATACTAATCGGACACTTTCCTGTCCTGGGGTCCAGCAATGTCAGCACCGCAGCCGATGATTCCACCAGCTGTCAGGTGCATGCCGCCTCCATTGCGAGTAAGGGAAACCAGCAGTGAAGCCTTTCGGCTTCATGCCAGGAGCCCTCCTGCGCATGAGCGAGACTCCATTCCTCTCGCCTACTGGCCCAGCGACAGGGAGAGGAGGAAGCCCCAGTCGTGACGTCAATATCCATGGCTGAAGCGGGGGGGAGTACATTGAGCGGAAGTTCCACTTTTGGGTGGAACTCCGCTTTAAAAGTGCTTGCACACGATATTTACGTATGTATGAACATACAGGATGATGAGCAGTATAGTAAAAGCATGTATTTGCGTGTTTTCATGTATACGCATAAGCGCATATAAAAAATTCTTCTAGCTATTCTTGAGATGTGTCATGCATGCATGTGCACATATTACATATTAGCTTATACATGTGTGTGCGTGTAAAATACTGTCCAGCAATGCAATTTTTTTTTTATTATCTATATCCAGCACAATTTACGCGCTTGTGTGTACAGGCCCATTAAAAACAATGGTCTGCATTTAGATCAGTAAAAAATCAAATCAAAAGCATCTACAGAGTCGCACTAAATGAGTGTTTACACCCATCTATAACAAACAATAAGTGACATCTAAATGAAATAAAGTCCAGAAAAGTGACATTAATCCAAAAGGTGAGAATGTGACAATGGAATTATTGTCAGTGCATCTGCAAAATCGTCACCATCCATCACCCATAGATCTTTCTGGAGCACCACCACCTATTTGGAGAAAATGCTCGCTTACCAGCTCAAGGAGACCTCCTGTCATGGAGAGTTTATAATGCTTGTGGCTACACACCAAGCCAGGACCTTTTGATGCCATTTAAAAAAGGGCTGTGCAAATTAAAGATTAATTACTCGATTAATTGTTCATTTTTTTGATCAATCAAAATTCTTTTGATTGGTACTCACCTCTCCGCCGGCTTCCGGGTCTTCAGGGAGTTCCGTTGGAGATCCGGCGATGTCAAGGACATCAACGTCACCGGACTCCTCCCCCCCTCCCCTAAGTGCCTCCGTCTGCTAACGAAGGGAAGGGGGAGGAGTCCGGCGACGTTGAAGTTCTGATTGAACGTAACGCGTATGGGGGAGGAGCTACGCATGACGTCACCCGCTGCTGCCCTACGGAACTAAGCCATTTGTCCGCTTTACATGCTGTGTTTTTATCATCTTTATATGAGTAGTTTGTGTTTGAACAAAAAAATGTAATCTTATACTTAAGCGGTGAGCACTTAGATCTTTTCTTTTTACCCATAACCTGGCGTCCTTGCCAAGATCTAAGGAGACGTGAGAGAAGTTTATGGTCCGTGTTAACTTGGGTTTTGATACCCGCTTGCATGACCACCTGTTTGCACAGGGGTCCATGCCATAAGGTGAGAGTGATTAGTTGGCCTTGGGATAGAGGGTTTGTCACGCTACTGTGGGAAAAAAAATGACTTACGTCAGTGCTACAGTTTAACAATTTAAAACATATTTGTGTAAACTGTGAAGTTAAGTCATGGATTGTAGACACTAACTAGTGTCGGGTGATTGTTTATAGTGTATACCACATTTACCACTGACTAATGCAGAGTTGCAATGCAAGGAGATCAGCTAAAAGTAGTTGGATCTGTATGTGCGTTATAATTAATCGAAATTAGTCGATTAATCAATTAAAAAAAATAATCGATTAATCAAACACGAACATTTTAATCAGTAACAGCCCTAATTTAAAGATATCCTCAGAGCCATACAGTAAGTGAAGACCATCCAGATGATGCACACAGGCCTCTCCGGTCTCCTCACACTTTCGCTTACCGAACCTAAAACCCACTATGGCTCTGAGGATATCTTTAAACGGCATCAAAAGGGCCTGAATGGGTGTGTAGCCACAAGCATTATTGACCTTCTGTGATAGGAGGTCCCTTTGAACTGGTAAGCAAGCATTTTGTCCAAATAGGTGGTGGTGCCCCAGACAAGATCTCACTCTGGGTGACGGATGGTGGTGATATTGCAGATGCACTGACAAGTATTCCATATTCACATTCTCACCTTTAAAGCGGAAGTAAACCCATCGATTTAACAGTTTAAAAAAAAAAGGCATGCCGGGAATGCGAACTGCACATTGGTTGAGAGCACAGCCAATCAGTCAAACCATCCAATGACTGGTGTCATAACGGATCACATGTACAGCACCGTGGCAGTTGAAGATTAAACAGAGGCAAAGATGGCAGCTTCCTTGGCTGAAACCGATAGGGGGGTTTACTTCCACTTTAAGATTAATTTCACTTTTCTGGACTTTATTTTATTTAGATGTCACTTAATGTTATATATGGGTGTAAACACTCATTTAGCGCAAATCTGTGGATGCTTTTGATTATTATGGTACTGTGTTTATATCTCATAGGAGAGTTGCTGCTTGACTAATTGGTGTATTATTTGGTCAATCTTATTTAATAAGCGCATTTTTTTTCAGTAAAAAAAATGCCTAAAACTGTGTTTCGCAACCTTTTTTTCAGCTAAGGCGCCCTATAAAATTATGCACAATCTTAAGGCACCCCAATCAAAAATGTAAAAAAGGAAACTAATTGTTTTACATAACGCAGCAACATCCGCACATGTAGGACACCCAACGTTGGAGGTGATTTATTCTTCCAAAGCAAATACACTTTTGCAAACTGGTACTGACTAGTATTCCAATGTTTCTCTTCTCCCTCATTCTCCTAATGTGACCCCAGTGCTGTCGGGGATGGGCAATTGAGGATGCTATGCAGGTGCCCTCCTTATCAAATGATGATGTCATTGGTTGTTAGGACGCTGGTGGCTGGAAGATTGTAATGGTGCAAAATCAAAACCTGTGGCTTTGTGTAACTAGAGAACGGGTTTCATCCACCTGCTGGTTTGTATACAATTTTTGGGCAATTTGTAGGCATTTTGCCAAGGAACCCCTAAAGAAACCTAAAGGCACCCCATGTAACGTGGGCACCCTGGTTGAAAAAGGCTGGCCTAAAAATGTGGGGTATTTAGGCATCTGTGTGTAAGAGGCCTTACTGTGTTTAGATGTCTAGGAAGGGGGGGTTTCTCACTCTATGGCCTTCTCTGTCCGTCTCACTCCCTTCTTCTGTATCCATGTAGTTACATTGTTTATTTATTCTCACACTTGCATGTCTGTGACTCCTTTTTTTATTTTTATTATATCTTTACAATGAATATAGCAACATTGGGGTAGCTTATGAGTACAGCTACGAGACTTCTGGCAGTAAGCCTCTCTTCCAGAGCACTTAGCGAGTAATTATTTCCATCACTGCTTGATGGTTTGCCAGGAAAGCTGTGGTTTCTCAAATGGCATACACGCTTAACAAAACATGTTCCAGGCACATAAAATGGTGTAATGTATTTACTTTTTAGTAGGTAGTGGGAAAATGTACATAAAAATATGCAAAAAAGTGGGAGTAGAGAACACAATAGAAAAACCTACAGGCGAAAAGAAATACATTTGTATTTATCCAAGAAAAACTATACTGAGTGCAGTGTAAATAATTAGTTGTTATGAGGTACTCCACTTTCCTCTTTGTACCTTTTTTCCTGTATGGTTTATATGATAATCCATATTTAATGTAGGATGGGTTTCATAAAACCTAAAAACATGCAAAAGGGACACTTGTGCTCACCAAGATATGGGCTCACCAACAGATTTTTAATGAATTCAGGTCATCTGATGTCCTACATTTTCTTGTACAGCAACACTTTATATTAACCCTGGTTCACACCAGTACAGCTTTGAAGTCGTGCTAATTCAGTGACTATCAGTGAGATTTCATGTGCGGCTTGCTGACATCTGTGAGACTTCATTTAACCACTCGACCTCAGGAAAATGTATCCCCCTTCATGGCCAGGGCATTTTTTGCGATACGGCACTGCATTACTTTAACTGACAATTGTGCGTTCGTGCGACGCTGTATCCAAATAAAATGTTTGTCTTTTTTTTTTCTCCTCAAATAGATCTTCTGGTGGTATGTGATCACCTCCTGGAGTTTTTATTTTTTGCTTTATAAACAACAAAATACTTGTGCAGAAGATGAAATCTCTTGAGGACACCTTAACCAGTAGCTGACCGCCGGCTGTCTATTGACAGGTGGCGCAGCTCTCAGGGCGGGAGGACGTCATATGATGTCCTTCCCTTCACGGGCCTCCAGGGAGCGCGCAAACACCCCGCCGGAAGCGCGCGCACACACCCGCCGTGTCACTGGGCACCCGATGCGCGTGCCCAGCGGCCGTGATGTCCGCTGGGCACCCGCGATTGCCCGGTAACACAGCAGGACCGTGGATCTGTGTGTGTAAACGCACAGATCCACGGTCCTGTCAGAGGAGTGGAGCAGATGGTGTTTTCTCTGTACAGAGAAACACCAATCGGTCTCCTCCCCTTTTGAGTCCCCTCCCCCCACAGTAAGAATCACTCCCAGGGAACATGTTAACCCCCTCCCCGCCCCCTAGTGGTTAACCCCTTCACTGCCAGTGTCATTTACACAGGAATCAATGCATTTAAATAGCACTGATTGCTGTATAAATGACAATGGTCCCAAAAATGTCCGATGTGTCCGCCATAATGTCGCAGTCACAATAAAAATCACTGATCGCCGCCATTACTAGTAAAAAAAAAAAAAATATTAATAAAAATGCTATAAAACTATCCTCTATTTTGTAAACGCTATAACTTTTGCGCAAACCAATCAATAATCGCTAATTGCGATTTTTTTTTATTTTTATATTTTTTTACCAAAAATATGTAGAAGAATACGTATCGGCCTAAACTGAGGAAAAAAAAATGTTTTTATATATTTTTTGGGGATATTTCATTTTTTTAAACTTGTCACTTTTCTTTCGTTTATAGCGCAAAAAATAAAAACGATAACAATTTCATTCGGGTACAGTGTTGTATGACCGTGCAATTGTCATTCAAAGTGCGACAGCGCTGAAAGCTGAAAAATGGCTTGGTCAGGAAGGGGGCGAAAATGCACTGTACTGAGGTGGTTAAAGAGGAGTTTATTGAACACTTTTCCTGACTCTGGTAGGTTACAGTGTCATGGAAAACATAGTTTTGAGGCTTCTGTTGGTCAAGATAGGAGCGTTGGAGAAGGTGATGCATTTGTCAATTTTTTTTTTTAGTCCTCGCTGCCCAGGGCTGTCAGCTTCCGCATCCCATCTGCATCACATGGTGGACGATTATCTAGGGGCGAAAACAGATGGAGAGCGTTCCAGTCGACGGTCCACTGGCTTACTGGATCATGAGAATAGACCACTGGCCAGAACTTGCCCAGTATGCTATTGAGCTGCCCTGCATCCAGCGTGCTTTCAGAACGGGCATCCAGTGCTGCTGGAGGTTTTGTTACTGATCATAGAATGCGTCTGTCCACAGACTCCGTGGACCATCTACTGCTATGAAGCCCCTGATGCCGATGTCGTCAATTAAGTGTTTTTGGGATGTGGAATCTCTGCAGGACTTCTAGGCTGCCTAGTGTTGTGGGTGTTGATTTCATCTGGAAGAATGTTTTTGGTGTAGGTTTCATGGGCACAATTAACACCAAAGACCAATTTTTCCGCGCCTGTTTGATAGGTGCATATTATTGCAATTTTTGACAGCAAGGCCTATTCTTCCTTTCATCAAGAGTACCTCTATAGGGTTGCGGTGTGAAGGCACCACCAACACACAAAGGCCGTTACTTCTATCCAAAGTCTGTGGTAGAGACACCAGAATTTATCCAAAAAATCTCTAATCTTGTTCCCAGTGCACTACGTTGTGACCTCATCATACACACTGGCTCCCCAAGCTGTTGCTTACAAAAGAAAGAAAGCTTGCTGGAAATTTTTAATTTTTTTTTGGCTTTATTAATGCAGTTATTGCTGCAGCAGCTTCCATACACAATACATATGTGCCACTTTACAGGTGGACTAAGGGGATCCCTCAGACACTATATTGAACGGAATTTTTCATTTTTATGCTTTCACTTTAAGCATCAATAAATCACTTCTCATTTAACCACTTGCCGACCGCTGTACACCCATATTCGTCGGCACAATGGCAGTGGTGGGCAAATTGGCTTACCCGTACGTACCCTTTAATCGGCGGGGCTATCGGGCGCTGCATGCAGTGTGACCATGCCCGCGGGCCCGGCGAACTCGATGTCCGCCGGTCTCCCGGCGATCATGTCACGGAGCCGCAGAACAGGGAAGTTCCATTTCCCCGTTCTACCATGTGACATGACAGATCAGTGCTCCCTGTCATCGGGAGTAGTGATCGCTGTCATGTGAGTTGAAGCCCACCCCCCCACAGTTAGAATCACTCCCTAGGACACACTTAACCCATTGATCGCCCCCTAGTGGTTAACCCCTTCCCTGCCAGTGTCATTTACACAGTAATCAATGCATTTTTATAGCACTGATTGCTGAATAAATGACAATGGTCTCAAAATAGATCGCCGCCATTACTGATAAAAAAAAAAAAATTATAATAAAAATGCCATACAACTATCCCCTATTTTGTAGACGTTATAACTTTTGCACAAACCAATCAATATACGCTTATTGCCATGTAGAAGAATACATATTGGCCTAAACTGAGGAAAAAATTTGTTGTGTTATATATTTTTGGGGGATATTTGTTATAGCAAAAAGTAAAAAATATTGCTTTTTTTTTTTTTTTAAATTGTATGCCCAATTACTTGACTATAAGTCCAATAGACTTCAATGGGGTTCGTTATTCGGTTCCAAACTTTTGTGATGTTCGAAAATTCTGGTGCGAACCAAACAAGGGGTTGTTTGGCCCATCCCTACTTTTAGACACAATTTTTGTTTGCATTGGCCATTTCTCCTAAAGTGGATGTAAACCCTCACATTATACCCAGTGAAGTGAACAGCCTCAGATGATACAGAGATGAAACAAATCTCCCTACAGTTTTACATGTATGTCTGCAGCTTTATATACTGTTTAGTAAGTACACGTCCTGTTCGAATTGTCTCTTCCTGATTCATTGTGGGTGTTGATTCTTGCCATACACTGTGAGACAGCTGATTGGAGGAAAGGCACCCCCCCCCCCCCCAATAGGCAGAGATGTTCTGTGAATAGACCAGCTCACTGCTAATCTGACACAAATTTCAGGCTGGTTTTATCCCAGTTGAAGGAGAACTTGTCAGAAGGTATCATGCTGATAACAGAAGAATGGAGCAGGAGAAAACCACGGGACTTAGGGCTTTGAAGAGAGATAGGAGAACACTGCAGATATATGTGCTCAGCTCAAATTTCATGAATCGGGTTTACATCCACTTTAAGCTTACCACCCACCTTACAATCTGAGTGTGCCATCTGCTTTAGATCTACTAACAATTATGTAGTGCAAGGGCCTGCTTGATTGTATATAAACTAATTGGATAGATTAGTTAGGTCCTCAATTTACATAGTTTTGGTAATTCTAAAGTTGATTGTATGGTCAGAATGTAATGTGTATGGTGACGTTTAAATATTAAGTAGTACTACTAGTTTACTACCAGACTAACTATGTAGTATGCAGCAGCAGAAAGACTTCATGTGGTGTCAGAACAAAGCCCAAAATTATGGTGTAGCTGTTTGAGTCTCTGAGGAATAGACTTCATGCACAGAACTGTAAAAAAAAAAAAAAAAAGCTGTACACCATGCAGAGTCGACGTAATGGAATTTCCTTGACCTTGTGCGCTGTGTACAGCTGCCCATTGAGATACATTAGAAGAGGCGGCTGCATGCACTTGGGGTTGTGTAAAGCACATCTATGCAAACTGATGTACTGTATGTTCTGAATGCAGATAGTGTGTGTTTGGAGCAAATGTCAGTGCTCATGGGGGTGCTTTACACAAACTCTGGTGTACTACCGTGTACAGCCCTCTTCTACTGCATCTCAATGGGTGGTTGTACGTGGCGGCAGCAGGTCCTGGGAATGTCATTATGCAGGCTCTGCACACTGTACAGCCCCTGAGCAGCCATGTGAATGAAGTCATAAAGGAAGATGGCGTTTTGCCTACAAGTATTTATTACTTAAATATTAATATTTGAAGTGACTTATAATTTTGATCCTGCTGCTAATCAGGTTTTTAAATCATAACTTGTAAACTTGTATGCATTCTTTTGTATTATAAATTCAGCAAAAGAATGTTATTGCAGCTGCTTTAGAGTGTACACCAGGAAACTTAGTGGCAGAGAGATTTGCATAATCAAGTTTATATCAGCAAACAGAAAATGAGAATATGAGGTAGATGTGTATTTCCCAATAAAAGTATGTCTTCATGCAATGAACTAAAAGGAAATTTAAAAGGGAAAAGAGAATATGGTGTATATTTAAATGCCTTGTGTATCAGTACTCTTTGGATCCGCAGATTTGTGCCCACAGACCAGAGCTTCAGGCAGAGTTGGAGTACTGGAGTCGGATGGAGCAGTAATCGATAAAACTTTTTTTTTATTTTACTTGAGTCGGGCTTTAAATGAGTTATATGGTTATAGCATACAATCCAATATACATTTACTTGAAAATCTCCTTTCATGTTGTGAGTTCTGCCTGTCTGCTGACCATCTCTTTCCATAAGGTCCTGGATTCCCTGCATGCACTGATGGTCATTGATGGGCTGCATTGATGGGCACTGATAAGGTGGCACTGGTGGACACTGAGAAGGCACTGATGAGACTGCACTGATGGGCACTGATAGGTGGCACTGGTGGGCACTAAAGCGTGTGTGGTGGCAACCAGGTGAGGAGTACAAAGACGAGTGCGTCTTGCCTACAGTCAAGCATGGTGGTGGGAGTGTCATGGTCTGGGGCTGCATGAGTGCTGCCGACACTGGGGAGCTACAGTTCATTGAGGGATTGTTAGGTATGTGTACTTAAGCGCTATAATGGGTATTCAAAGACAGAACGGCAACAATGTTTTTAAGATAGCCAAATGATGATGCTGCAACCCATATATTAGTGTTCTCACACGTGGAAGAAATGGTTTTTAAAATACACACACAATGTTAATAATTATGTGAAATGGGTGCGCTCTCAATCAACCTTAAAAATCGTGTAGATCTAATTAAAAATTGCTTGTGCAATGATACTATTCAAGTGATGTGTAAAACCTCCTTAAAATCCGTGCACTGAGTGTGTATACATAAATAAATAAATACCATGTACTGTGACATACTGAATAAAAGACAGTTTAAGAATGAGGTAAAACCACGTTTACATTCCAACCCTTAAAAAATCCATGCGTTTAAAACTGAAAAAAAACGCATTAAAAAATCCATGCGTTTAAAACTGAAAAATCCCTTGATAAAGACACGTGGGCGTGTCGCAACGCGTCGGGAGGAGGAGCTAAGCAACACTACTGAGACAAGCAGGGCAGGGAGCCCAAACAGTGCCTGACATATTTCTAACCACCGCGCTTCGTTCGTAGGGTGCTGTGTAAGCCACAACACATGCACACCATTCAAAGTATAACTATATTGCGCAATGGTTTTTTATCTGTCTTCTATCCTCATGCAAACACGGAAGAGATAGTAAGGACGTGATCAGCAGGAAAGAGGACACCACAACTAAAGATAAGTAAAAGTATTATGTGTATACCTGCTCAAAAATATACATTTACTAAATGGTGCTTATCCTGTGCTCAACACCAAAGGGCAATTAGTTAGTAAAACATCTCAGCACTAACTAATCAGCAACTGTCTAAGCAACCGCAAATTAAACACCTAAGGAGACATCAATTAGATGCATGAAGGTAAAAAACCTATGGTGTTTCTCCCAATTTAATCGCATAACCCAATATGCGTTTTTCCACAAATAAATCGCACAATTAAATGCGTTTTTTTCAGTTTTAAACGCATGGATTTTTTAATGCGTTTTTTTTCAGTTTTAAACGCATGGATTTTTTAATGCGTTTTTTTTCAGTTTTAAACGCATGGATTTTTTAAGGGTTGGAATGTAAACGTGGTTTTACCTCATTCTTAAACTGTCTTTTATTCACAGCACTATCGCACAAATACCACTTAATCACTGGTACCACAAAAAGGAAAAGGATCCACTTATTTATATATTTACATATGGTTTTATGTATTTATTTATTTATGTATACACACTCAGTGCACGGATTTTAAGGAGGTTTTACACATCACTTGAATAGTATCATTGCACAAGCAATTTTTAATTAGATCTACACGATTTTTAAGGTTGATTGAGAGCGCACCCATTTCACATAATTATTAACATTGTGTGTGTATTTTAAAAACCAGTTCATTGAGGGAACCATGAATGCCAACATGTACTGTGACATACTGAAGCAGAGCATGATCCCCTCCCTTCGGAGACTGGGCCATAGGGCAGTATTCCAACATAACGACCCCAAACACACCTCCAAGACGACCACTGCCTTGCTAAAAAAAAGCTGAAGGTAAAGGTGATGGACTGGCCAAGCATGTATCCAGACCTAAACCCTATTGTGCATCTGTGGGGCATCCTAAAATGGAAGGCGAAGGAGCGCAAGGTCTCTAACATCCACCAGCTCTGTGATGTCATCATGGGGGAGTGGAAGAGGACTCCAGTGGCAACCTGTTACGCTCTGAATTACATGCCCAAGAGGGTTAAGGCAGTGCTGGAAAAATAATGGTGGCCTCAAAAAAATATTGACAGGGGTGTACTCACTTTTGTTGCCAGCGGTTTAGACATTAATGGCTGTGTGTTGAGTTATTTTGAGGGGACAGCAAATTTAGACAGTTATACAAGCTGTACACTCACTACTTTACATTGAGGCAAAGTGTAATTTCTTGTCACATGAAAAGATAGAATAAAATATTTACAAAAATATGAGGGGTATACTCAATTTTGTGAGATACTGTATACACACACACAGGCAGACACACACTTATCAATGTAAACAAACATTTTAAAATGTATTACAATGTGGATGGTGTCAGTAGGGCAGAGATTGGTGTCAGTTGAGCAGTGTCGTAGTTTTTCATTTTTTATAATTTCTTTACAATATTCTGTATTTACAATTCTTTTAGGAGCCCCACTGGCCCCACTGGGGGCTTTAGTGAAATATCAGTGGTCTAAACAGACCCCTGATGTCTCACTTTTGCGACAGAGAAAAGAGCAGAGATCCCCCAGCCCCTTTCCCTGCAGAGTCAGCTGCACTGGACAGTGAATGAATAGGAAGTGCTCTGTACTCAGCGCCTTCTTGTTCATTCACAAACTGAAGCCTAGTAAACAGTTTTTACTAGGCTTCAGTTATGAATGAACACAGTGAGTGATCTGTACCAATCACTCACTGTAACCATTTAGAAAAGGAAGCAGCCTATAAATGAAACGGACCTGGGTAGTAGGGGAAATATACGCCGCACAGGGGTGATTAGGGTGTGCCCAGGCACACCTGGTACACCCTTTGTGCATACCTATGCAACACTATTAGGTTTATTGTCAATGGTTCTTATTGAAGATTTACTGCAGCACTAATTTACACTTTTTTATTGCCACATATATTTGCTCTACATTCAAAGTGCAGAAATTAAAGACATTCTCTGGTATGAATGGTATGTATCCCCCTGAACTGGTGAATCTAAAGAGGTGTATGCGCCCACATTAACCCTCTTTTTTTTTTTTTATAAACATGCTCCTAAGGCTAATTTTATCGCTGGATGTCTTTAGTGCAAAGAACCATTTTTACTAGATCTTCTCTAAGGTAAAATACTCCATCTACTGGCAAAGAAAGGAACAGCATTTATAATATTTTGTTTCAAAAATAAATCCTAGGGAAAACATATAGCTCTTATGGCTCTGCAACTCTTTCACAAGAACTTTGAATCGTACAATTCTATCACTGCTTCTGAAATAAAATAAAATTAAGAATTATACACAGATGCTCTGTTCACAATGAGGACCTTAGACCATCTCCTATCCCATCTGCCAAGTCTAGCTTGCCATGCATGTGTGCTGACACCAGCTGGGTGTGTAGTAGCTGATTAACCTCGGCTAGATGTGTGGAGCCTGTAAAAAGGAAACAGGATAGTGACTTGAGGGACATATTAGGAATATTTAGGACTTGGGGCGGAGTGGGAGCCTAGGAGTAGTGGAGGATTTTGTTTTTTTTTGTACCACATATTATTGTATACTATATATGTCCAAATAAAACTCTTTGGTAGTGTAGCACCCTCTACCAGGTAGGTGCTAGAGTGAAGATTTTGTAGGAAAACTGTCAGTACAGGTAAATTTGGGCAGGCCTATGCTTCAGGCTAGGCCTGCTTGTTTTGATCTGGAGGTCAGGGAGTGGTTAGTGTAGGCGCCTCCCCTGCTTTGAGGAAGAATGTTCTGGAAGAGGGACAGGGCCTAGGACTGGAGTGGCAGGCAGCTCATGTGAGAAGCCTGACCAATCCCCAACTGGAATTGGCAGGGGGCAGGCCTCCCATATAAGCGTAGGTAAAAGCCTGATGGGGAGGAGTTGTTGGCCGGGAGATGTGGAAAATGGAGTACTAGGCAGCAGGGGCTCCATCCCCATCTGGGGGGGGGGGGGGGGGGGAGCGAGGCCTAGCAGAGGAGCTTGGGAGAGTGTGGAGGGAGCTTCATCTTTAAATGGTCATGGATGAAGTGTTCTGAAACAAAGGGGCTGGAGTAGCTGTAGGAACTTATGTCCAGTTAAAGTTCACCATCATGGACTCGGGGCAGGAAAAAGGTCAGTGAGTGGGCCACAGTGGATTTCTGCATGAGATGCCAGGGGATCTGGGTGCAAGGCCAGAGGAGAGACTGGGGAGAGTGTCAAATCGCTGCAGCCTGAGGGCACAGGATTTGCAGGCCGGATAATCTGGGAGAAGTAGTCCACCAATCAACACATGAGAAACAAACAACCACCGCTCCAAGACTCTCCTTCCCAAGCGAATGCTCCTGCTCCTGTGTGGGAGCCCCAGGTGCTGGCTAATAGCACACTGATTGGAAATCAAAAAAGGAAGAACTCCGGACAGCCGCACACCGAGAAAATAAAATCCAAAAAGTTTATTTAAAAGCAAAAAACACTGCAATCCATACACGGCAAAAAAAAGGGGGGTACAGAGCTGACGCGTTTCGCACCACAACTAGTGCTTACTCATAGCTGATGAACTCACAAATGAATATCAAATATATATGCTTACAGGATGCGCATCACATGATTGTTTGATGGAAAAAGGCTGTTACCAGCAGCTGAAAACTAGGCTTAATTGGATATCAACATGTACCATGTTGATATCCAATTAAGCCTAGTTTTCAGCTGCTGGTAACAGCCTTTTTCCATCAAACAATCATGTGATGCGCATCCTGTAAGCATATATATTTGATATTCATTTGTGGATTCTGCTCTCACTCTGATTACCGGTTTCTGACCCTGGCTATGCACTGGACTCCGCTTCTGTCTGCTGCTTGGTACCGCACCGTCCGCCTGTTACCAGACCCGGTTATCCTTGTGACCTCGCTTCTGCCTGCTGCCTTGTACTTCACTGCCCGCCAGTTACCGAACCCGGCTTCCCTCAAGACCTTGCTCCCGCCTCTGCTCTCCTTGCAAGTGCCTGCTACTAGGGTCCTGCGACCCACTACGGTCGCCTGCTGCAAGCCTACCTGGGACTTATCATCACCTTACGTTCCAGTGCCACTGTTCCAGCGGAATCCCTCTTTAATCCCAGCTGATCTCTGGTGCAAGACGACCCTTCCTGACCTGACGGTTCTCCTGCCTGTTCAAGATCGCTTCCTCTGCTGCAAGGCTCCGGGTCCACAGCTGCAGGCACTTGTGTTCCTCCTGGCCTTGGGCTCCCTCTGTTCCACTTCCAGTGGCATCCGGGCGGGAGATACAAGAGAGGCCGACCTCGTAAATTCAGTCTCCAACCAGGTATGTGAAATACGCAGAGGAGGAGTAATAGTCTGCATGGTGTTATGCAGGTGAAGTGTCTGTAGATATTATTTGTACATCAGTACTTCACGGCTTAACCTTTTGTTCTAATTCTTAACTATGATGGCAAAGCAATTGTTCTATGGGCATCCCATATTTCCTTTCCCCCAACCAAGTTATATCCCCCAATAAACAAAACAATGCAAATGACTGTTCATTGTCTCAGAAGTGATAGATGGAGGTCTGGCAGCAGGGCGACATAGTGGATGTTAGTTACTAGTAGCTACAGTAGCTTAAACAGGTGCTATATCATTTTGTGGTGTTTTTCAGTTAAAGTCTATTTAAGACCCTGGCTCCCGAGTTTGGTGTGCATTTTGCAAGTGGCTAGAGTAGGGACAGATCACCTGTCTGTCAGGGACAGTGCTTAGCGTCAGAGAAAGGTTCCGGAGTTGTAGGCAAAGCGTAGGGACATGTCATCCTTCTTGGAAGCCTCCCCATTTGGGAGCAGACCGGCAAGGCCACATTCCGCCCCTTGAGACAGACGCTGTCTGCAACTTTGGTCCACCACTCTACTGCCACTTTGCTAATACAACTCATGAGTGCTCCCAGTTGGGTTGCTTTCCCACCAGGCCTGTTTGTTTTTGCTGGACTTTCATTAAAATATATTTTAAAAAAAAGCATTTGGACTTCTTCTGTGTGTTTTCTTTTTGCCGCATGCTGATCTTCCCACATGAACATCAGCACTTCTAATCACTACCACCATGATAACATCTTGTTTTTTTTTTTTTTTTTTTGTGGTCAATCAGCTACACACAGAATTTAAAATAAGCCTGTACCTATGTAATCTGGCATATTAGTTACTGTCTCCTCAGTTATGTTCAAGAGTGCCTAATGACTGATCAGTGAGCTCTGCCATCACATTGATGGGCCAACCATAAGACACAGGAGGAACAGTAAAGCCCCATACACACGCTCGGATTATCCGAGGACCAGGTCCGTCGGATCATGTCCGTCGTACTTTGTCCGATGTTGGTTTTGCGTACGCACGGTCGGACAAAGTTGTCGGAAAATCCGATCATTCTGAACGTGGTGACGTTTGTTGCCTACGACGGGACTACGTTGAGGCTAGTAGCCAATAGCTTTGGTCTTGTAATGTGATCTGAGCATGCGTAGCACTTTGTCCGTCGGAAATTCGCTACACACGATCGGATTTGGTGTGATCGGACTTTGTTGTCAAAAAATTATGGAAACTGTCCGATGGTGCCTACACACGGTCGGAATTTCCGACAACATTGTCTGATAGGACAGAGTCCATCGGAAAATCCGACCGTGTGTATGGGGCTTAAGAGATGCAAGGCCAAGGATCAGATAAGGAAGGCAGATAGAGGGGTCAACCCAGAGTGTTCATTGCACAGCACAGAAGGAGAGAGGAGAGCTGTACTCTCCTGACCCCTGCAATCTGTGCGAAATGCACTCCCAACTTCTGCACTACACACCTGTGCTCTGTTTCTTAAAGCGTCTGTTACCCCAACACTTCATATTCTTGATATGTGCCTGCTGTAGCATGTACTTGTATGAGAAAATATCCTGTTCTCTTTGTATTGCTTCCCTTATGTGAAATCCCTGGTGTTCCTGCCAGTGCTTCTGCTTCCCTAATAAAAACTGACCACACTAAGTAGGAGAGCACACTGTGGTCAGTTCTCTAGCTGTGCTGGGAACTCAGTGTGTTCCCCTCCAAATATCAGACTTGTCCTAACACTCCCCTCCCCCTGCACAGCCATTCACTGGAAGCTCAGTGTGCTGCTGCTTCTCCTCCCCCCCAGCTCCTTATGCAGCTGAGAACAGAGGGAATGTGATCACTTATAAAAAAGGGGGGGGGGGGGGTATTTATAATATATTTGTATATCTATAGAAACATGTTTTGCCTTTCATTTCTATTTTAAGCTGAATGGGTTGGTTTACAAAGTGATCGTTTGCAATTAGTTTGAGCACTTCTGTCCCTTGAGCTCTATGCAATCTCTAATTCTGAGTATGAAGTGATAGTCTTAGTGCAAATGATAAGAGAAGCGTACAAAGGGGGATCAGTGGTTTTACTTATCTCCACCCAGCCTTGAGATAGCTAGGTGATGTCTCTACATACCAGGTACCTAAAGTAGATCCCACTAATGCGTTTAAACAATCCTTTACTGACTTTTTGGATCAAGGGAGGAAGGTGGTAGTTATAGACAATAAAATGGCAAAATATCTGTAGCTCTAGGCTTCTACCATCTACCAAAGATCTATATGCCAGCTTATTTCAATCTGGGCCGACCGATAGTTGCAGAGATCAGTTTAGTCCTGGAACATTTAGGAGAGTGGACAGATGTGCACATACGAACTATGATATTGAGGTTACCAGGCTATATTAGGGACACTATTATAGGGTTGACTCACATTTTGGACTTTAAGTGGTGAATAGGTTTTATCTGGGTTACTTTATTTATTAAATCTTTGAACTCATCAATTTTTTTGTTGCTGTTATCTGTGAAATTGCTTCTAAAACTTTTTTATTTTTTATTGATGAGACAGTCTATCTGCAGAAATGTGGATCCTCCATGGGGTCAAGTTTTCACCCTCCCTTGCCAACCTCCATATGGGTTGGTGGAAGGAGTTATTAATCGTTTCTGATCCTAATCCCTTCAGAGAACAGATTTTTTGGTATGGCAGATGTATTGACGATCTGTTATTAACATGGAACAGTGACAGTAAGCTCGTAACTGATTTTATGTAGTATTTTAATAGCAATAGTTTGAATATGAGCTTTATACATGTGCATCAGAGTAGAGTGATTCATTTTTCAGATATCACACTAGAAGGGACCAGTGATACAGATTATCACTAAAATTATTATTAAAACCTATCTGAGGGAAAGCACTTATAATTTAACTTCGCAGGCTGCCAGCTGTCATCCCCCCACACACCATCAAGTTTACACTAGTGGGGGAATTTACTTGTGTGAAAACAAATTGCTCCATGGGTTAGACCTTTACTCATGAGTGTAAGATTAGAAAAAATAGGCTTCTCTATTGCCCTAATATAAATGTGGAGAAATATTGCCACAAGAAGATTGAGGGACCCTCTTTTGTGATTGGGTAGGGTGACTATACAAAAAAAGACATATGAGGAAGGATAAACAAGTTACTGTTGTTACTTTATAGTTTTATAGAATATCATATTATAATTTATATTATTGAGAAAAACCTACCTGTCTTAAGCCCTGTACACACGGGCAACAAACTGGATGATTCAGCAGTAGGGATAAGCCGAACACCCCCCAGTTCGGTTTGCAGCAGAACATGCAAACAGGCAAAAAATTAGTTCGAAAACCATTAAAGTCTATAGGACGTGAGTGTGAAAAATCAGTGCTCGTTTTAAAGGCTTATATGCAAGTTATTGTCATAAGTGTTTAACCACTTGACATCCGGCCGTAGCCGAATGGCGGCCTCGGCGCGGAGGTCAATTCCCGGGAGGGCGTCATACGACGTCCTCCCCTTTTCTCGTTCCCTGTGCTCGCTCACGAGCGCGCAGTAGGGAAATTCTGTGTTGGCCGTGTCCCTCGGACACAGCCAATCACAGATCGCTGTAAACGGCCAATCACAGCGGCCGTTTACAGCGCGATCGGCGTGTCCAATGGGAGATGATCTCACATGTAAACATATGAGATCATCTCTCAGCGCCGCTCTCCCTCCTCACACAGAGACAGCGTGTGAGGAGGGGGAGATGAACGGCTGCAGCGGCCGTAAGTGTAAAAAAAAAAACAGAAATAAATGTGCCATCTGTCCCCACTGCCACCAATGCCATCTGCCAGTGCCATCTGTCCCCAATGCCATCTGCCAGTGCCATCTGTCCCCAATGCCATCTGTCCGTGCCATCTGCCAGTGCCATCTGTCCCCAGTGCCATCTGTCCCCAGTGCCATCTGTCGTCAGTGCCATCTGTCCCCAGTGCCATCTGCCAGTGCCATCTGTCAGTGCCATCTGTCAGTGCCATCTGTCCCCAGTGCCACCTGTCATCAGTGCCACATAGTGCCACATGTCATCAGTGCCACATAGTGCCATCTGTCATCAGTGCCATATCAGTGTCACGTGTCATCAGTGCCACATATTAGTGCCATCTGTCATCAGTGCCACCTGTCATCAGTGCCACATAGTGCCACATGTCATCAGTGCCACATAGTGCCATCTGTCATCAGTGCCATCTGTCATCAGTGCCATATCAGTGTCACGTGTCATCAGTGCCACATATTAGTGCCATCTGTCATCAGTGTCACGTTATTAGTGCCATCTGTCATCAGTGCCACCTGTCAGTGTCACGTGCCATCTGTCATCAGTGTCACGTGTCATCAGTGCCACGTATTAGTGCCGTCTGTCATCAGTGCCACGTATTAGTGCCATCTCTCATCAGTGCCACATATTAGTGCCACGTGATATCAGTGCCACGTATAAGTGCCATCTCTCATCAGTGCCACATATTAGTGCCATCTGTCATCAGTGTCACGTGTCATCAGTGCCCCGTATTAGTGCCATCTGTCATCAGTGCCACATCAGTGTCACCAGTGCCACATATCAGTGCCATCTGTCATCAGTGCCACGTCAGTGTCACGTGTCATTGTCCTGGTGCTCCAGGGCCTTCAAAAGTGTACTAGGTAGTCAACAATTTAGATGTGTAATTTATGCTCCTAGAACACGTGATGGTGCTCCCTGCATGTTGGGCCTCTCTAAGTGGCCAGGCTGTGAAAAAGTCCCACACATGTGGTATCGTAATACTCAGGACGAGTAGCAGAATTTATTTTGGGGTGTCATTTGTGGTATACACATGCCATGTGAGAGAAATAACCTACTACAATGGCAATTTTGTGGAAAAAAATAAAAAATAAAAAAATAATTAATTTTGGAAAGAATTGTGGGAAAAAATTACAACATCAAAAACCTCACCATGCCTCTCACTAAATACCTTGGAATGTCTACTTTCAAAAAAGGGGTCATTTGGGGGGTATTTGTACTTTCCTGACTTGTTCGGGTCACAAGAAATGAGGCCACCAGTACATCAGGTGTGATCAATTTTGTATGATTCGCACCACAGTTTGTAGAGTCTGTAACTTTCACAAAGACCAAATAATATCCACAAATTTTGGTTATTTTTACCAAAGATATGTGGCAGTATAAATTGTGGCCAAAATTTATGAAGAAAAATTAATAATTTCCTAAATTTTATCACAGAAACAAAGAAAAATGCGTTTTTTTTTCCAAATTTTCGGTCTTTTTTTCATTTATAGCGCAAAAAATAAAAAACCCAGAGGTGATCAAATACCACCAAAAGAAAGCTCTATTTGTGGGAAAAAAAGGACAAAAAATTAATTTGGGTACAATGTTGCATGAGTAATTGTCATTCAAAGCGTGAGAGCACCGAAAGCTGAAAATTGGTCTGGATAGGGGGGGGGGGGGGGGGGGGGGTTTGAGTGCCTGGTAAGCAAGTGGTTAAAGACCAGGGTCCTGCCCCAGGGGACATGTATCAATGCAAAAAAATGTTTTTAAAAAAATGCATTTTTTTTCGGGAGCAGTGATATTAAAAAGTGCTTAAAGTGAAACAACAAAAATTAAATATATAAAACAGAAAACTGGCGCTGGAGTGATATAGTGAAATAAATGAAAATAAATATATGTGAAATGTTGCAAATGCTGCTAAATAAAGTGCTAAAACTTTCAAAAATGGTGGACTAATGGAAAAAGCGCTAGAAAATGTGAAAAAACATGTGAATATAAGTAAAAAACTCATGCCAATAAACACAATATCTAACAATGATTAAATGTCATTTAAATGAGTCCAACGTGAATAAAGTGCATACAGTGTATCCCCCTTCTAAGACCGCACTCACCAGACAGGCAAAATTTTCCAGTCCAAAATCAGGCAAATAAATGAACTGATAATATGGAAAGTTCCAAATGGAGTCAATGAGTGCACACTGGATCACAAGGGAAATGCCACATTCCACCGGTAAAAGAGAGAAAAAGATTGTATGGTGAAGCACTGTGAGGTTCAATCAAGGTTGCGCGCTAAGCGCTTCTTACAGGATGAACAGAGAAAAGCAAACTTTCAGACAAAAACTTCCGCGATCGCCGCTCGTACAGTGTGCGCTCCACGGCGGCAGGAAATGGTGTCACTGATTAAGCCGTAGGCCGGAAATTACGTTGACGCATTTCGCCCCTCCTCCAGGACGTCTTTAAAGATGTGGGCTCATCCCTATTCAGCAGGAACTGGCTGACTTTTGGTCCATGTGTACAGTCAGCCGCCTGTTCAACAGAAACCAATTTAATGACAGGCACGCTTAAACAGCATTCGATCAGCACTCACAGCCAATGGCTGCACGCGCTGATTAGTGTACTCTAGCAAAGGGGGGGGGGGATTCTTCCTGCCAGGATAGAATGTCTCAGTGAAAGAGATCCCTGCATCAACATCACTTGTGCTGATGAAGGAATCAATCAGTATTTTTTCATTCAACCCTCTGGTATGTCTAAATATTGAAGATCTTGATGTGTTGCCAACCTTTTTGATGGACTTGCTATTAAAAATTGACCTGCTGTTTGCCTTTTTTTCACTGCTGTATCCTCTGTTGTCTATTTTATTCTTGCATTAAAACCCTTACCTGTGCTCTTTATTTGTAACAAGTTTGGGCCTAAAATTTGATATTTAAATGGAAATCTATGGTCACAGCGTACACTTTCATTTCATAACATCAACATTATAAAAGCAATACAAGCAATAGTTCTAAAATGTCTCCTGGCCAACTCTTTCCTCAACTTCATGGATTGCCTGCCTGCTTTGCAGCTTCCACTCTAATGTCACTATGTTAAATGCATATGGTTTATTAACACCAGTAAGTAAAGCGCAGGGTGCCTCCCAAACAAAAATTCCTCCCATTTCCCAACACAATCCCCCACCTTCTATGACAAAACCACCTCCAACAAAAAATGTCCCCCCTCCTGAATTGTACTCACCGGACCTTGGCACAGCATTGCTGGTGATTCTTCCCAGTCTGCCATCTGCTGTGAGTTCCCTAACCTAAGTTGGTAGTACCTGTACAGCTGTGGAAGGCACCATCTAATTGCACCTCCTTCAGCATAATATCCTCTCCAGACAATCACCAACACACTCATATGACAGATCATATCCCAAGCTGCATTTAGAGGTGGCTGCCAGCAGAGAGCTCTCCAGTCACAATTTAGTTTGACAGAATATGCTGGGCCAGGGACACCATTATTAAACCTGGAAAGAAATTAGGGACATTTAACTGAAGGCAAAATTGTGTATTTTTGTTCCTGGAGACAGCCTCCTAAAACTGTCAATGTCTGGTCATCCTGTAAAAGGGGCTCATGATTGGTCAGGTGTTGGTGCAAAACTGTGCAAGTCCCCACATGCTTTCCTGGATAGAATAACTGGCCACCTGCTGGTAGTTAACACCTTTCACCGTACTGTGTCTTATTCCTGGCTGTAGACCCACTTAAGACATTCCTGGCCTTAGGCCTTCATATTTGAACATAAAGGAATGTCCACATACAAAATGCATTTTCCACACAATACTGTCATTTTGCAACTTTTCCGTGGCATCTAACATCACACAGACCGTGTACACACGATCGCACATTCTGACAACAAAATACAAGTTTTTTTTTCCGACAGATGTTGGCTCAAACTTGTCTTGCATACATACGGTCACACAAATGTTGTCGGAAATTCCGAACGTCAAGAATGCGCTGGTGTACAAGACGTATGACGAGCCAAGAAAAATTAAGTTCAATAGCCAGTGCGGCTCTGCTTGATTCCGAGCATGCATGGAATTTTGTGCGTCGGAATTGTGTACACACGTTCGGAATTTACGGCAACGGATTTTGTTGTTGGAAAATTTGAAATCCAGATCTCAAATTTTTTTTGACGGAAATTCCGACGGAAAATGTACGATGGAGCCTACACATGGTCGGAATTTCCGACAACAAGTTCCCATCAAACATTTGTTGTTGGAAATTTCGACCGTGTGTATGCGGCAGGAAACAGAATTCTTTGGCACAGGACACCACACACAGGAGTAGACATTTTGTAGTTGTCATTTAGGGAAAAGACTGCCAGCACATATTTTGGTGATGGTGTTCTCATGTTCTCCTGTGTGGTGATGTCCCTTATTTGTGCGTTCCCCATTTTAACACCTAAAAGTGTCCCCTTCCCTGGGCCAAATAAATTTGTTCCAGTGAGATTAATGGTGAATTATATGCCCAGTTTTTTTGTCTGTATATTGTATCCCACATTTTAAATACATTTGTGGTCAAATCATGTGCCTACGAATCTAGTGTTCTGTGCTTACGTGGTATCCAAATGTTTTTTTTCCTAGGAATTAGTGCAAATTTTTGTCTCGGTTTTTTGTTTTGCCATATGTATTTTATCATCATTGTTTTTATTATTCAGAAAAAACTCTGTGGTATAGCTATTGGTAACATTTGGAATTTATATATTATTTTGGGGAGGATCACTATTTTAAACATATTTATCCTTCCTATCCATGATATACAGTAGATTGCAGTGAGCCCCTCTTTAATTCCGCTTTAATCTCATTTAGTAATGGGATGTAGTTTGCCAGGTATAACTTGTCGACGGTAGATGTCAATTTAATTCCTAAATATGGTAACTCTCTTTTTACCCATGTGATGAGGTCCTAGAACTAGGCAATGGGGTCCTAGTCCTAGAACTAGGCAACAGGACGGCAACAAACAGGCGGCGGCGAGGTTTGGGGGGCTTCAGGTGACGTCACTGGCGGCCAGATTACATCACTCAGGAGGTCCTGTGCCGTCATGCCATAAGGAGACAGAGCAGGTGGGTTGCAGGGGGTGGTCATGTGACCTGGGTACCGGTTGGTTATTATTGCAGGTACTGACACCATTGCTGGAGGCTATTGTTGTTGACACTGACACCATTGGGGGGGGGGGGGATATTTTTGCAGGATTAGACACCAATGCTGAAGGCTATTATTGCTACCACTGACATCAATGCTGGAGGATTTTATTGCTACCAGTGACATCAATGCTGGAGGCTAATATTGTAGACATTGACATGAATGCCGGGTGTTATTATTCAACAGAAAATAGTAATCAGCGCCACAGAACTATATGGACAATTGTGGATCCCAAATGAGAATGCTGCTGCTCAATCATAGTAAAATACTAGTGTATAATGCAATAAATACGTTTTTCGCGTGTTAAATTGTGTTAATTTGTACCAAATACAGTATGTATTAATTATAAAAAAGATGATTTAAAAATCTCGGCCCTTTCACTGAAACAATCTACTCCTCCTCTTCTATGTGGAATATCTTAAATAATATTCATAATATGTGAAATCAAGTGAAACAAAAAATCTCTATATAAATACTCTAAAGTGCAAGTGCTTAGTCACTGAATTAGGGTCCTTTCACACGGGGCGGATCCGTTATGATCCGCCCCAAGAACATCCGCTGCTGCGGCGGATGACAGGGCAGTCCCTGCACGCTGTGCAGGGACCGCCCTGTCAGATCTCCTCTCTCCCCTATGGGGGATCGGATGAACACGGACCGTCTGTCCGTGTGCATCCGATCCACTCTGCAGACGGATAGAAAAATAGGGTTTTCCTCCGTCTGCACAATCGGACCATAGCGGAGGCGGACGATATCGGGTGTCAGCGGATGCTCATCCGCTGACACCCGCTATCCCATAGGGGTACATGCATGTCCGTTTTTCATCCGAAAACGGATGATGAAAAACAAACGTGTGAAAGGGGCCTAAATGGCCATAATAATGCAACATTCAATTTGTTTAAAAACAGTACTCTCAAACCCGTAGACAATGGTGTGTGTGGATTATTTTTTTCTAATAATGCAAAAAACTATTAGTTACCATGTGATGAACCAAAAAATACATAATAAAAAGGGTATAAAACTAAAAAAATAAAGGACTGAATTTATATACACTTAATCTTTAAACTGTGCAAAACCATGTGTGTCATACTTATGTGTTGAAAAAAAGTTATTCTATATGGTTAATTGTTGATTAATTTTCTTAAAACAAGAAACGAGATACAGGGCCCCAAAGTCAGTTCGGAAAATGTCAAGCACTTTTCTGCAGCACAGAATGACATTTTCCGAACCGACTTTGGGGCCCCGTATCTCAGGCCACTTAGTGCTAGGAACCCCAGCTTTGGATATGTTGTGGTCCAGGTTCCACTGGGTTTGCACACAATTTTGGATTCCTAGCACCAAGTGGCCCAGAGATACGGGCCCAAATTCGGTTTGGAAATTTTTTTGCTGCAGAAAAGTGCTTGACTCGAGTATAAGCCAAGGGGGGCACGTTCAGCACAATAAAATTTGCCGAAAAACTAAGCTTATACTTGAGTATATACGGTAATTTGCCTTTTATTGCATGACATAAGTATTTGATACATCAGAAAAGCAGAACTTAATATTTGGTACAGAAACCTTTGTTTGCAAGTACAGAGATCATATGTTTCCTGTAGTTCTTGACCAGGTTTGCACACACCGCAGCAGGGATTTTGGCCCACTCCTCCATACAGACCTTCTCCAGATCCTTCAGGTTTCGGGGCTGTCGCTGGGCAATACGGACTTTCAGCTCCCTCCAAAGATTTTCTATTGGGTTCAGATCTGGAGACTGGCTAGGCCACTCCAGGACCTTGAGATGCTTCTTACAGAGCTACTCCTTAGTTGCTCTGGCTGTGTGTTTCGGGTCGTTGTCATGCTGAAAGACCCAGCCTTGACCCATCTTCAATGCTCTTACTGAGTAAAGGAGGTTGTTGGCCAAGACCTTGCTATACATGGCCCCATCCATCCTCCTCTCAATACGGTGCAGTTGTCCTGTCCCCTTTGCAGAAAAGCAGCCCTAAAAAAAGGTGTTTCCACCTCCATGCTTCACGGTTGGGATGGTGTTCTTGGGGTTGTGCTCATCCTTCTTCTTTCTCCAATTACGGCGAGTGGAGTTTATACCAAAAGGCTCTATTTTTGTCTCATCAGACCACATGACCTTCTCCCATTCCTCCTCTGGATCATCCAGATGATCATTGGCAAACTTCAGACGGGCCTGGACATGCGCTGGCTTGAGCAGGGGGACATTGCGTGTGCTGCAAGATTTTAATCCATGACGGCGTAGTGTGTTACTAATGGTTTTCTTTGAGCCTGTGGTCCCAGCTCTCTTCAGGTTATTGACCAGGTCCTGCATGCAGTTCTGGGCTGATCCCTCACCTTCCTCATGATCATTGATGCCCCAGACCGAGGGAGATTTCCTCCATTTTCTAATAATTGTGCCAACAGTTGTTGCCTTCTCACCAAGCTGCTTGCCTATTGTCCTGTAGCCCATCCCAGCCTTGTGTAGGTCTACAATTTTATCCCTGATGTCCTTACACAGCTCTCTGGTCTTGGCCATTGTGGAGAGGTTGGAGTCTGAGTGTGTGGACAGGTGTCTTTTATACAGGTAACAAGTTCAAACAGGTGCAGTTAATACAGGTATAGAGATGAGAACATGAGGGCTTCTTAAAGAAAAACATAACAGGTCTGTGAGAGCCGGAATTCTTACTGGTTGCTAGGTGATCAAATACTTATGTCATGCAATAAAATGCTAATTTATTTTAAAAAAAATCATACAATGTGATTTTCTGGATATTTGTTTTAGATTACGTCTCTCACAGTTGAAGAGTACCTATAATACAAATTACAGACCTCTACATGTTTTGTAAGTAGGACAACCTGCAAAATCTGCAGTGTATCAAATACTTGTTCTCCCCACTGTATAAAGTTCATCTTCTTTAGAATTAATACATATTTGGTACAAATTGTTAGCACAATTGTGGATATTCCAGAGCTTTGCGCTGCAAACTTATTTATTGGGTGTTATTGCAGACTCTGACACCAATGTTGGGGGCTATTTAAACAAAACAGAGTAACTTCTCCAGGTGTGGATAGCTGAACTGCTGGTGAATTAGCACACATCAGAACAAATGGATATACAAAAATAGTTACATAGTTACATAGTAGGTGAGGTTGAAAAAAAGTCCATCAAGTCCAACCTATGTCCTGTTTACGCCTGCTTTTACTTTGCTTTGGTTCGGCTTTGCTTCAAAAATTATACCCCCAGTAGCTTTAGTGGTGCTTCAATGCGTCTTCAAAGCCTCCATAGAAGTCTATGGAAAAGCTTGCTTGAAGCCCCACTGAAGCCCCACTAAGCCTCACCGAAGACCCACTGAAGCCTCATCGAAGCACCAAGCAAAAGCAGGTGTAAACAGGACTTTTAACCATTTTATTTAGTGACAGGAGCTTTGACTGGTGTTCAGAGAGCTTTAACAAAGCGTATCCGAAGCCATATTTTGAAAGTGTAAACTAGCCCAAAACTTCTCCTCTCATTACGTCTGTAATTCAGAAGGTTCTGTGAAACATGTGACACAGCAGTGCCTACCCACAGGGCACACTGAACTCATGTCATAAAATTCAAGGTAGTAAATGTGTTGAAAACTTCAAAAATATGTTTACATACTTCAGGATCATACATAATATTAGGATTAGGCTAGAAATAAAATAGAATAAGAGGCTAAGCCAGCTGCCATATTTAAAACAGGTTGGGGTTCCCCTTCCATCTAGAGCCTTATCCAGGTAGTCAATCTTGGTGAGCAGGAAGGGGATGGCAGTGAGTGTGTGGATCCCCTTTCTCTATCATAGCAGGCTACATGCTTTTTAACATTGGGGGAGTACCTTGTAAAGCCTGGTAGTGGCGTGGCAACTTCAAGGTACCCCCCAAGCATGGTTTTTAAAGTGGATGTAAACCCAAAATATTTTTTTTATGTCATAATGTAGAGAATAAGATTTCCTTTCATTTGAGCCCAGTCTTGCCACACAGATTTACTCCAGCCCTGAGAAATCCACTTTTATTGTTCAGTTCGAAATATCGTGACAAAGTGCTGAAAACTTTGTTTGTGCATGAGATATGTAAATCACCTGTCACTCACAGCAAGGGGGCGTTTTTGGCAAATTTTTCAGCACTTTGTCAAGATATTTCTAACTGAACAATAAAAGAGGATTTCTCAGGGCTGGAGTAAATCTGTGTGGCAAGACTGGGCTCAAATGAAAGGAAATCTTATTTTTTGGGGGTTTACATCTACTTTAAAGAAGAACCCCAGGATGGTGATTAAATCTGTACAATAGCCATATGTAGTTAAGCAAAACACTAATGTCATTTTGATTAACCTTGTACACTGTATAAGACTCTGTTCTGTCCACCAAACTTCTATTCTGATTATCTGTATCTGTGTTGTTTAACCACTTCAGCCCCGGACCAATTGTCAGCTTAAGGACCAGAGGTCTTTTTTCAATTTCGCACTGCACTACTTTAACTGGTAATTGCGCGGTCATGCAATTTTGTAACCAAACAAAATTTGCGTCCTTTTCTTCCCACAAATAGAGCTTTCTTTTGATGGTATTTGATTGCCTCTGTGATTTTTATTTTTTGCGATATAAACGGAAGAAGAGCAAAAATTTTGAAAAAAAAAAAAGAGATTTTCTACTTTTTGTTATAAGAAAAATCTAATAAACTCAATTTTAGTCAAACATTTGGGCCAAAATGTATTCAGCCACATGTCTTTAGTAAAAAAAATGCGTCTACAAACTAGAGTACATTTTCTGGAATTTACACCGCTTTTAATTTATGACTGCCTATTTCATTTCTTGAGGTGCTAAAATGGCAGGGAAGTACAAAACCCCCCCAAATGACCCCATTTTGGAAAGTAAACACCCCAAGCTATTTGCTGAGAGGCATGTTGAGCCCATTGAATATTTTTTTTTTTAGTCCCAAGTGATTGAATAAAGACAAAAATAAAAAATAATTTTTTTTTTTTCAAAAAGTTGTCACTAAATGATATATTGCTCACACATGCCATAGTTATATGTGGAATTGCACCCCAAAATACATTTTGCTGCTTCTCCTGAGTATGGGGATACCACATGTGGGACTTTTTGGGAGCCTAGCCGCGTACGGGGCCCCGAAACCCAAGCACCGCCTTCAGGATTTCTAAGGGTGCAAATTTTTGATTTCACTCCTCACTACCTATCACAGTTTCGAAGGCCATAAAATGCCAAAATAGCACAAAACCCCCCCAAATGACCCCATTTTGAAAAGTAGACACCCCAAGCTATTTGTTGAGAGGCATGGTGAGTATTTTACAGCTCTCATTTGTTTTTGAAAATGAAGAAAGTAAAAAAATAAAAATATTTTTTTTCTTTTTTAAATTTTCAAAACTTTGTGACAAAAAGCGAGATCTTCAAAATACTCACCATACCTCTCGGCAAATAGCTTGGGGTGTCTACTTTCCAAAATGGGGTCATTTTGGGGGGTTTTATGCCATCTGGGCATTCCATGGCCTCCGAAACTGTGATTGGCAGTGAGAAGTGAAATAAAAAAATTACACCCTTAGAAAGCCTGAAGGCGGTGCTTGGTTTTTTGGGGTTCCGTACGCAGCTAGGCTCCCAAAAAGTCCCACACATGTGGTATCCCCGTACTCAGGAGAAGCAACAGAATTTATTTTGGGGTGTATTTCCACATATGCCCATGACATGTTTGAGCAATATATCATTTAGTGACAACTTTTTGTAAAAAAAATATATATATATTTTTTTTTTTTTCATTATTCAATCTCTTGGGACAAAAAAAAAAAATATTTAATGGGCTCAACATTGCTCTCAGCAAATAGCTTGGGGTGTCTACTTTCCAAAATGGGGTCATTTGGGGGGGGGGGTTTGAACTGTCCTGGCATTTTATGCACAACATTTAGAAGCCTATGTCACACGTCACCCACTCTTCTAACCACTTGAAGACAAAGCCCTTTCTGACACTTTTTGTTTACATGAAAACATTTTTTTTTTTTGCAAGAAAATTACGTTGAACCCCCAAACACTATATATATTGTTAAAGCAAAGGCCCTACAGATTAAAATGGTGGGTGTTGCATTTTTTTTTCCACACAGTATTTGCGCAGCGATTTTTCAAACGCATTTTTTGTGGAAAAAATACACTTTATTTTATTTTAACTAAAACACACTATATTGCTCAAATTTTTGATGAAATAAAAAATATGATCTTAGGCCGAGTACATGGATACCAAACACGACATGCTTTAAAATTGCGCACAAACACGCAGTGGCGACAAACTACATACATTTTTAAAAGCCTTTAAAAGCCTTTACATGATACCACATTAGATTCACAGAGGAGGTCTACTGCTAAAATGACTGCCCTCGATCTGACCTTCGCAGTGATACCTCACATGCATGGTGCAATTGCTGTTTACATATGACGCCAGACCAACGCTTGTGTACGCCTTTGCGCAAGAGAAGGGGGGGCAGGGGTGCTTTTTTTTTTTTTTTTAGTTTTTTTTTAATTTATTTAGCTTTTTTATTTTATTTTTAAACTGTTCCTTCCATTTTTTTTCTTTGTTATGATTTTTATTGTTATCTCAGGGAATGTAAATATCCCCTATGATAGCAATAGGCAGTGACAGGTACTCTTTTTTTGAAAAAATTGGGGTCTATTAGACCCTAGATCTTTCCTCTGCCCTCAAAGCATCTGACCACACCAAGATTGGTGTGATAAAATGCTTTCCCAATTTCCCAATGGCGCGGTTTATATCCGGGAGGGGGACATTCCCTCCCACTGCTTGTAAAAGCAGTCTAGAGGCTAATTACCTGCTAGAATTGCTTTTACATGAAAGCCGATCACTGGCTGAAAAGAATGATACCAAGATGATACCTAAACCTGCAGGCATCATTCTGGTATAACCATTCAAAGTCCAGCAATATACTGGACATATATTGTAATCTTTTTTTTTTCCATGCAGCCTCTTGGCTGAACAAAAAAAAGGGATTGATTGGTGAGTATGCCAACCATTAGAATACCTCCCTTCATCCACCCACTTCTAATGATGGGCATATATGCACCATTTATATATGCCGATGCATGGGGGCATCCTCCCGCAAAAGTTATGCCGTGTACACACGGTCGGAATTTCGACCGTATATACGTGGCATTAGGAGCCAATCGCTCCCCCCCCCCCTGCTGCCCCCATGCTTCGGCACATATGCTCTTTTTTTTAACTGTGGTGGTGAAATCACCTCCTACAGCGTTGGAGTCGCGGCTTTATGTATCGTGGGAGCAAACGCTGTTGCTGTCAAGATAAATAAATCCGCGCTGCAACTGAATGGCGCACCTGAAAACAAAAAAATGCTTAACACTAAAACACAGTAAACAAAATTACATACCTGAAAAGCAAGCATGATAAAACATAAAAATAAAACATTGCAGAATAGAATGGAGTAAAAAAAGAGCAACAATAGAGAGAGAATAGAGAGAGAGAGAGAACAATAAAACGACAACTATTTTTGTTTTTTTTAATTTTTTTGAGATTCACAGGTAAAAAAGCTCCTGACTGTTAGCGACTGAATCAAAACGCTACCACAAAAAAAATGTTAGTGATCGCAGGGATCAGGCCTGACTCTGCGAACGCTGCAGTTATGTGTGCTTAGTGTTTTGTAAGTGACAGTGATCGATCGATACTGCACTTGGGTGGGCTGGGCTGGGCGGAGGGGGAAAACGCAGGTGCTAGCAGGTATCTGGGCTGATCACGCTAACAATGCGTTTTTTTGGAACCCTAAACTGCTGGGACGCTAGTATAGATCTGATCAGATCAGATATTGATCTGTTCAGATACTGCGCCACTAAGGGAGGTGTATGCTTTGCGCGTGGGTGCTTGTGGTACTGGCACTAACCTGGGGCGACGCAGACCTTATTTGACCCTAAAACCTAATTGATATCACCCACCGGGCGATCAGGGGGTTAAACCGTTATTGGGTAATAAATGGCGGGTGCCCTGACAGTATAAAAAACAAGCTAACTAACCAGCGTCACCCGTAACAGTAATACAAAAAAAAACTGGCTACCTAGCGGCACCAGTGACACTAATGCAGCGATCAGAAAAACAATCGCTTAGTGGCAAAAGGGGGTGAAAGGGTTAATCAGGGGGTTAAACCTTTATTAGGTAATATATGGGGGTACCTGACGCTATATAAAAACCTGACGGGGAACCTAAATAACAAAATAACTAACTGGCTAACCAGCGTCACCAGTGACATTTATACGGTGATCACTGGTGAAAGGGTTAACTCTAGGGGCAATCAGGGGGTTAAAACTTTTATTTAGGTTGTAATATGGGGGTACCTGACCTATAAACCTATTTATGAACCTATATAAACATGGCGGTTAACCTAAAAAAAAAACTGGTTACCTAGCGACACTAATGCAGCGATCAGAAAAACGATCGCTTAGTGACACTGGCAAAAGGGGGTGAAGGGGTTAACTAGGGGCAATCAGGGGGTTAAACATTTATTGGGGGGGGGGGGTAGGGGGCTACCTTAGACCTAAAGGGGCCTAAAACGAACTGCCCTGACAGTTATTACAGTCACACTGACACTAAATGCAGTGATCAGTAAATAAATGATCACTGCAATTAGTGACACTGTGACTGGGGGGGGCAGGGGGTGATCTGGGGGGTGATCAGGGGGTGGAATATGTGCCTATGTGTACTGGTGTCAGTGTACTGTTTTGCACTAACCTTTACACGTTCACAGCTCGGCGTCCCCGGTCAGATAGACCGGCGCACCGAGCGTGACATCACTTCCGCCTTCCTGTCTATACAATAGACAGGAAGGGGAAGCTTTTCATTCGCCAGGAGCGATCGCGAGGGGGTGGCCAGAAACCACTGGCCGTCCCCTCGTCCCGGATCGCTCCCGAAGCGATGCCGACCGTCCCCGCCGGCGGAGGGGGTTCCGATCGGACACCCCACTCGCCGGAAGAATGTCACGTACAGGTACGTGATTTTGCCTGTACGTTCCATTCTGCTGACGTATATCTACATGGGGCGGTCGGCAAGTGGTTAAAATAACCTGTAAGGTTTTGTAATTTACATAAGACAATCATATGTGGAGTACAGGCACCATCTAGCATTCTTTTTTGGTATTGCTGCAGTTCTGTTTATTTGATTACTGTATGTGTAGTTAAGGAAGTTGTTAGTACACAGGGAATTCTGGGTAGAATCTTCACAGCAAGTGAACCAGTCACCATTTTCTACAAAACATTGCAGGAAGGAAAACATGTCTTTCCCAATCCATCGCCATCACCCCTTAGAGAACTTAAAATACGTTTTTACTATCTGATCCTATATTCAGTGGCGGAACTACCGCCATAGCGACCCATGCATTTGCTATGGGGCCCGCAGCCAAGTAGGGCCCCATCCTAGTTGACAATACAAACTTTTACTTTTTCCCTGCCGCCGCTAGAGGCCCGCGGCCGGCGGAGATATTGTCTCCGCCGGCCGCCATTTTCCCGAAGACCAGACGAGTTAGACAGGGAGCCTGCCCAGTTGCTACAGTAGAAATAGAGCTGTGGCGCCGCCCACCCCCCGCCCCCGGTCTGTCTGTCATCTGTGACCTGCTGTTGAAAGGGGTGGGGAGTGGGCGGTGCCGCAGCTCAATTTCTATTGTAGCCGGCCGGCTCCGCCTCTATTTTGTTCCCCCCTGGGAGACACTGCTGTGCTGTTGGGAAATAGAAGGGCTCCAATGGGGGGGGGGGGGGGGGGGGGCACCGGAAATGTAAGGAGGCACACCGCTGGCTGGGGACACCTGAGAGGTGAGGAGGCACTCCGCTAGCTGGGGACACCTGAGATGTAAGGAGGCACTCCGCTGGCTGGGGACACCTGAGATGTAAGGAGGCACTCCGCTAGCTGGGGACACCTGAGATGTAAGGAGGCACTCCGCTGGCTGGGGACACCTGAGATGTAAGGAGGCACTCCGCTGGCTTAGGACACCTGAGATGTAAGGAGGCACTCCGCTGGCTGGGGACACCTGAGATGTAAGGAGGCACTCCGCTGGCTGGGGACACCTGAGATGTAAGGAGGCACTCCGCTGGCTGGGGACACCTGAGATGTAAGGAGGCACTCCTCTGGCTTAGGACACCTGAGATGTAAGGAGGCACTCCGCTGGCTGGGGACACCTGAGATGTAAGGAGGCACTCCGCTGGCTGGGGACACCTGAGATGTAAGGAGGCACTCCGCTGGCTGGGGACACCTGAGATGTGAGGAGGCACTCCGCTGGCTGGGGACACCTGAGATGTAAGGAAGCACTCCGCTGGCTGGGGACACCTGAGATGTAAGGAGGCACTCCGCTGGCTGGGGACACCTGAGATGTAAGGAGGCACTCCGCTGGCTGGGGACACCTGAGATGTAAGGAGGCACTCCGATGGCTGGGGACACCTGAGATGTAAGGAGGCACTCCGCTGGCTGGGGACACCTGAGATGTAAGGAGGCACTCCGCTGGCTGGGGACACCTGAAATGTAAGGAAGCACTCCGCTGGCTGGGGACACCTGAGGTGTAAGGAGGCACTCCTCTGGCTGGGGACACCTGAGATGTAAGGAGGCACTCCGCTGGCTGGGGACCTGAGATGTAAGGAGGCACTCTGCTGGCTGGGGACCTGAGATGTAAGGAGGCACTCCGCTGGCTGGGGACACCTGAGATGTAAGGAGGCACTCCGCTGGCTGGGGACACCTGAGATGTAAGGAAGCACTCCGCTGGCTGGGGACACCTGAGATGTAAGGAGGCACTCCGCTGGCTGGGGACACCTGAGATGTAAGGAGGCACTCCGCTGGCTGGGGACACCTGAGATGTAAGGAAGCACTCCGCTGGCTGGGGACACCTGAGATGTAAGGAGGCACTCCGCTGGCTGGGGACACCTGAGATGTAAGGAGGCACTCCGCTGGCTGGGGACACCTGAGATGTAAGGAGGCACTCCTCTGGCTTAGGACACCTGAGATGTAAGGAGGCACTCCGCTGGCTGGGGACACCTGAGATGTAAGGAGGCACTCCGCTGGCTGGGGACACCTGAGATGTAAGGAAGCACTCCGCTGGCTGGGGACACCTGAGATGTAAGGAGGCACTCCGCTGGCTGGGGACACCTGAGATGTAAGGAGGCACTCCGCTGGCTGGGGACACCTGAGATGTAAGGAGGCACTCCGATGGCTGGGGACACCTGAGATGTAAGGAGGCACTCCGCTGGCTGGGGACACCTGAGATGTAAGGAGGCACTCCGCTGGCTGGGGACACCTGAAATGTAAGGAAGCACTCCGCTGGCTGGGGACACCTGAGGTGTAAGGAGGCACTCCTCTGGCTGGGGACACCTGAGATGTAAGGAGGCACTCCGCTGGCTGGGGACCTGAGATGTAAGGAGGCACTCTGCTGGCTGGGGACCTGAGATGTAAGGAGGCACTCCGCTGGCTCGGGACCTGAGATGTAAGGAGGCACTCTGCTGGCTGGGGACCTGAGATGTAAGGAGGCACTCCACTGGCTGGGGACCTGAGATGTAAGGAGGCACTCCGCTGGCGGGGACCTGAGATGTAAGGAGGCACTCCGCTGGCTGGGGACCTGAGATGTAAGGAGGCACTCTGCTGGCTGGGGACCTGAGATGTAAGGAGGCACTCCGCTGGCTGGGGACCTGAGATGTAAGGAGGCACTCTGCTGGCTGGGGACAGTGACACCTGAGATGTAAGGAGGCACTCCGCTGGCTGGGGACCTGAGATGTAAGGAGGCACTCCGCTGGCTGGGGACCTGAGATGTAAGGAGGCACTCTGCTGGCTGAGGACACCTGAGATGTAAGGAAGCACTCGGCTGGCTGGGGACCTGAGATGTAAGGAGGCACTCCGCTGGCTGGGGACCTGAGATGTAAGGAGGCACTCCGCTGGCTGGGGACACCTGAGATGTAAGGAAGCACTCGGCTGGCTGGGGACCTGAGATGTAAGGAGGCACTCTGCTGGCTGGGGACCTGAGATGTAAGGAAGCACTCCGCTGGCTGGGGACCTGAGATGTAAGGAGGCACTCTGCTGGCTGGGGACACCTGAGATGTAAGGAGGCACTCCGCTGGCTGGGGAGGGACACCTGAGATGTAAGGAGGCACTCCGCTGGCTGGGGACCTGAGATGTAAGGAGGCACTCCGCTGGCTGGGGACCTGAGATGTAAGGAGGCACTCCACTGGCTGGGGACACCTGAGATGTAAGGAAGCACTCCGCTGGCTGGCAGAACGCTCGAGCGCACCTGTGAAGGGACATCGTTTTCAGCACATGAGGAGGCTCTGGAGTCTGAACAAGAGGTAGGGAGTGGGAGTCAGACTGTCATCTGTTTTGCACAGTTCAATTATTTTTTTTGGGGGGGGGGGGGGGGGCCCAAACAACATTTTGCTATGGGGCCCTGTGATTTCTAGTTACGCCCCTGCCTATATTGTATATGGTTGTTTCTGCAATGTATGCTGTATTGTATGCAATATTGTACTTATTGAGGCCTATTTCTGTTATTTTGTAGTTTCACCCGGCTTGTTCTAATAAAACTGAGATCAAAGAAATATGGTATCTGAAGTTATAGGGACAAGAAGGTTAGCTATATGTCCTTGAGACAGAACAGACTCCATGTTTTAGTGAGACTATCACAGGGCCAGTGCAATGATTTTTGTCTACTTAGGCGAAGGTGCATTTTCCTGCCCCCGCCACCTTTTTTCTGCCACCCACCTCCCGACCACAATGCAACCCCCACCCCTATATGGCATACACTTCTTTATTTGGGGTCCATTAAGCTTTAGTGGTTATGGTGCACAGAGTGTTTGATTTAAGTGATTATAAAGGATATTGGGGAACTGGAGAAAATGTAGAGAAGAGCAACCAAACTGATAAGAGGCATGGAAGAGCTCGGCTATGAGGAGTGATTAGGTAAACCAAATTTATTCTCTCTTGAGAAGTGGAGATTAAGGGGGTATTTGATAAACATGTATAAATACATAAGTGGTCCATATAGTGAACTTGGTGTTTGAGTTATTCACTTTAAGGTCATCACTAAGGACAACGGGGCAATCTTTACGTCTGTAGGAGAATAGATTTCATCTTCAAATACGGAAAGGCTTCTTTACAGTAAGAGCTGTGAAAATGTGGAATAGATTGCCTCATGAGGTGGTTCTGGCCAGCTCAGTAGATGTTTTAAGAAATGCCTGGGTTGTTTCCTAGATACACATAATATAACTGGATACTAATATTTTATAGGTAGAATTGATCCAGGGAATATCCGATTGCCTCTCCGGGGATCAAGAAGGATTTTTTTTCCCCTGCTGGAGATAATTAGATAATGCTTTATTGTTTTTGCCCTCCTCTGGATCAACTGTGGGTATAGGATTGTGTGTGTGTGTGTGTGTGTGTGTGTGTGTGTGTGTTTCCTTCTATTGGTTGAACTAAATGGACTTGTTTTTTTTTTTTCAACCAGACTAACTATGTAACTATATAAAGTCTAAACATTTTTTTACCTTATTGCATTTCTTACATTAAGGTAAAAAAAGTTTAGGCATCAGTATCCCCCCCACAACCCCTCTTTTACTTACCTGGGCCCTCATTCGATCAAGCACTGTGCCCACCTGTGGCTCTTCTCCCCCCTCACTCCATGGTCTCTCTCTAGTTTTGCTGGGGCACCGGGAGCCATTGGCTCCCTCTGGTGTCAATCAAAGCCAGTGTCAAAGGAGTGGGGGGGTTGGGCCGAGTCACGCTGAATGTGTCTATAGACACAGACAGCAAGGCTCAGGAGCAAGCCTGCACGAGTGCGCCCATAGAAAGTGGCTTTCTATGGGGCACTTGGCAGAGGGGGAGAAGCCAGGAGCACTGGTAGGGAACCCACGAAGAGGAGGTTTGGGGATGCTCTGTGCAATTCTATTGCACAAAGCAGGTAGGTATAAACCTATCTATAAAACCCCCCAAAAACTGTTATATTAGATATTGTTTTGCACACTCTAAATAGCCAGAGAGCTAACACTTTTTGTGATCCTACATTAGGCTAGGTTCACACTATGCCATGTGCTAGAATAATAGCTGTTCCCATACCCGCACCTAAAATGCGCTGCTCCTAAAAAAACATGCAGGGCTGCCATTCACTCTTAATGGCACCCCCACGTCTCTAAAAACACAGCACAATTGTGGATGCAGGAACCACAGGGAAATCACATGATGCAGAAGCATCATTTGATTTCTCTGTGGCTACGTTTTCTAAATGTATTCAAATGAATGGGCTGCCATGCATGCACAAACACAGGACACAAACACGTAACAGTGTGAACCTAGCTCAAAAGAAAAACTTAATGAAAATGGTTAGGGACTGCTTAGCAACCAGAAACTATTGAGACAATGAACACTGTGGTGAGAAGTATGAAAAGTATGATATTGTGTATATAATAAAGGAGTCTGTAATGCGTACGCACGATCGGAAATTCCGCCAGCAAAAGTCTGAGAGCTTTTGGTCGGAAAATGCGACCGTGTGTATGCTCCATCGGACTTTTGCTGGTGGAATTCCAGCCACCAAAAGATTGAGATCAGGTTCTCATTTTTTCGGTCAGAAAAAGTTTTAATCGGAAATTCTGATCGTCTGTACCAATTCCGACATGCAAAATTCCTACGCATGCTCGGAAACAATTTGACGCATGCTCGGAAGCATTGAACTTAATTTTCTCGGCTCGTCGTACTGTTGTATGTCACTGCGCTCTTGGTGGTCGAAAGCTCAGCGAAAGTGTCGAACTTGACGGTCGAAAGTGCGTATGCAAGCCAAGCTTGAGCAAAATTCTGTCAGAAAAACCATCCAAGATTTTTCCGACGGAAAATTTGCTTGTGTGTACGCGCCATTAGGCAGGATGCAGGGTATAGGACTGTGCAATGCACAGAGTGTTGCAATCAGTGTCAGGGTGAGGGGGGTCATACACCAGGCTCTATGCCCCCCATATACCAGACTGTATACCCCATATCCCAGGCTCTATGCCCCCCACCATATACCAGACTGTATACCAGGCTCTATATTACTCCATATACCAGGTTCTATGCCCCCCATTTACCAGGCTCTATGTCCTGCATATACCAGGCTCTATGTCCTGCATATACCAGGCTCTATGTCCTGCATATACCAGGCTTTATGTCCTGCATATACCAGGCTTTATGTCCTGCATATACCAGGCTTTATGTCCTGCATATACCAGGCTCTATGTCCTGCATATACCAGGCTCTATGTCCTGCATATACCAGGATCTATGTCCCCATTTACCAGGCTCTATGTCCCCATATACCAGGCTCTATGTCCCCATATACCAGGCTCTATGTCCCCATATACCAGGCTCTATGTCCTCCATATACTAGGCTGCATACCCACATATACCAAGCACTATGCTTCCCATATACCAGACTATGTATCCCATATACCAGACTGTACATCCCCCATATACCAGGCTCTATGTCCCCCATTACCAGACTGTATACCCCATTACCGGCAACATATCTCCTTATTAATCAGGCAGCATGCCCCCCATTAACCAGGCAGCATTTCCCCCATTACAGGCAGCATATCACCCATTAGCCAGGCAGCATGTCCCCCCCATGATAGGCAGCATGCCCCCCCGCCATTAACCAAGCAGCACGTCCCCCCATTAACCAAGCAGCATGTCCCCCCCATTAAGCAGACAGCATGTCCCCCCATTTCAGGCAGCATGTCCCTGTATGGAGCAGTGGCAGGCACTCACACAGTCTCAGGGCTGGGTAAGGGCTTCATTAGTCAGATGCAACCACCGCCTCTCAATGCAGTGGAGTTCCTGGGTGAAGTGGAAAGTGGTTAAGGATAATGTTATATGCTGGTTGCAGTAGTTCTTCTTCTTCTCTCAATTACTTTGATTAGATTACTGCCTAATTTCCCAGTAAAGGAATCTCCTCTGTACACAGAGGCCCAGTCCTAGGTGAAGACACTGCCATCTTTATTACCAAACCCACTCTTCCACTTAGGCCCCTTTCACCCTTTTACGACTTGTCCCACAATTTGGGACTGCAAAGTAGCACGACAAGTCGTTCCCCATAATTTCCAATGACAGCCATTCATATTAGTACGACTTCAAGTCGTTCCGACTTCAAAGTAGTCCCTGCACTACTTTGGTCCGATTTTGATGCCACTTACAAAGGCATTACTTGAAATTGCGCGACTTTGAAGTTGCACAAGTGTGAAAGGTGCCTTAGTGAAGGTTCTGGTCTCTCATTTACCTACAGGTTTAGGTCAATATTGTGTTTGGGGAGAGCCATTTGTCATTAAACCCCCCACCCAAAGAGGGCTACACTCCTGTGGACCCAGCCTGGGCCTGTTCGCTCATCCTTAGTGGTGAACTGCTTGTACAATATGTCACAATTTGTAAATCCTCAATATGAATTCTTTGAATCTGGGTACTTCTAATTTCTGGTTTAATATATGTAAAGTAAATGTATTGCATTTGCATTTGTGAAAATGTGAGCCTTGCTTCATTTCTTCTGCTACTGCATTAGTAGTTATAAAAGCTTGGCAGAGGTCAACAAGACGGCGCTGTTGCTTGTCACTAAGCTGAAAAGCGCATTGAGACTAAGGATGAGCCCGGTGTTCGATTCGAACCCATGTTCGAATCGAGCACCGGGTGTTCGCTCGCTCGGCGAGCCCAGAACTATTGGGACCGCTCGCATCAAATTCGTGTGATGCGAGCGGCCCCGCAATGCATTGCGGCCCGCGCAGTGCAATGCTGGCTGATGATTGGCCAAGCATGCACTGTGACCCCGCATGCTTGGCCAATCACAGCGCCGGCAGCGAGGAGAGCCATAATTGGCTACAGGCAGGATGCCTGTAGCCAATTATAGCTCAGGGGCTTTAATACACGCCCCACGGTATAAGAGGCCGCCGCTGCGGCGGCCTCGCATATTATGTTTCACTCACAGTGTCAGCGTGTCAGTGTGCTGCTGACTGCTGACAACAATATGTTCTTTATTTCTGGGGATATGTGTGTGCATGCTGTTAGAACAGCATTGCAGTATCACATCTGGGGGGTGTCTATAGGTAGCCTGTGAAGGAGGGCAGGTTTCCTGTGCTTAGAACTTTCCCTGCAAAAAAGTGTCATTTTTGCAGGAAGAAAGCTATTTAAATCACTCGCGGCTAATGAATTGATGGCTCCTGTAACACAGAGAGCTGTCATTCATTAATAAAAAACAAAAAAAAAAGCGTAGGGGTCCCCCCAAATTCAATAACCAGGCCCTTCAGGTCTGGGATGGATATTAAGGGGGATCCCAGCCAAAAAAAAAAAAAAAAATGGCGTAGGGTCCCCCTCAAAATCCATACCAGACCCTTGAGGTCTGGTATGGATTTTAAGGGGAACCCTAGCCAAAAAAAATGGCGTGGGGTCCCCCTCAAAATCCATACCAGACCCTTATCCGAGCACGCAACCTGGCAGGCCGCAGGAAAAGAGGGGGGGACGAGAGCGGCCCCCCCTCTCGCCTGAACCGTACCAGGCCACATGCCCTCAACATTGGGAGGATGCTTTGGGGGTCTAAGACCCCAAAAGCACCTTGTCCCCATGTTGATTAGGACAAGGGCCTCTTCCCCACAACCCTGGCCGGTGGTTGTGGGGGTCTGCGGGCGGGGGGCTTATCGGAATCTGGAAGCCCCCTTTAACAAGGGGACCCCCAGATCCCGGCCCCCCCCCTGTGTGAAATGGTAAGGGGGTACAAAAGTACCCCTACCATTTCACCAAAAAAGTGGCAAAAATGGTAAAAAGGACAGGAGACAGTCTTTGACAATTCCTTTATTAAAATCTTCTTTCTTCTTTCTTCATCCTTCGGTTTCTTCATCTTCTCCTTCCTTCATCTTCTTCCATCTTCTTCTTCCATTTTCTTCTTCCTCCGATCCGCTTCTTCTTGCGCTGGTCTTCTCGTCCTTCTCGTCCGGCATCTTCTTCCGTCGGCGTCGGCGTCGGTGTCTCTGTCTCTTCTTGGGCCGCTCCGCGCAATGGGAGGCTCCCGCTGTGTGAGGCTCCGCTCCGTCTGACAGGTCTTTTATAATGGAGGGCACCTGGTGACCCCGCCCCCTCTGACGCACAGGGACGTCATGGGGAATTCCATGATGGCTTTCCCCATGATGTCAGAGGGGGGCGGGGTCACCAGGTGCCCTCCGTTTTAAAAGACCTGTCAGATGGAGCGGAGCCTCACACAGCGGGAGCCTCCCATTGCGCGGAGCGGCCCAAGAAGACACCGACACCGACGCCGACGCCGACGGAAGAAGATGCCGGACGAGAAGGACGAGAAGACCAGCGCAAGAAGAAGCGGATCGGAGGAAGAAGAAAATGGAAGAAGAAGATGGAAGAAGATGAAGGAAGGAGAAGATGAAGAATCCGAAGGATGAAGAAAGAAGAAAGAAGATTTTAATAAAGGAATTGTCAAAGACTGTCTCCTGTCCTTTTTACCATTTTTGCCACTTTTTTGGTGAAATGGTAGGGGTACTTTTGTACCCCCTTACCATTTCACACAGGGGGGGGGCCGGGATCTGGGGGTCCCCTTGTTAAAGGGGGCTTCCAGATTCCGATAAGCCCCCCGCCCGCAGACCCCCACAACCACCGGCCAGGGTTGTGGGGGAAGAGGCCCTTGTCCTAATCAACATGGGGACAAGGTGCTTTTGGGGTCTTAGACCCCCAAAGCATCCTCCCAATGTTGAGGGCATGTGGCCTGGTACGGTTCAGGCGAGAGGGGGGGCCGCTCTCGTCCCCCCCTCTTTTCCTGCGGCCTGCCAGGTTGCGTGCTCGGATAAGGGTCTGGTATGGATTTTGAGGGGGACCCCACGCCATTTTTTTTGGCTAGGGTTCCCCTTAAAATCCATACCAGACCTCAAGGGTCTGGTATGGATTTTGAGGGGGACCCTACGCCATTTTTTTTTTTTTTTTTTTGGCTGGGTTCCCCATTAATATCCAACCCAGACCTGAAGGGCCTGGTTATTGAATTTGGGGGGACCCCTACGCTTTTTTTTTTTTAATTTTTTTTTTTTTTTTATAAATGACTTTTTTTTATGAATGAGTTTCAATGAATCACTGTTCTCTGTGTTACGGGAGCCGTGAATTAACATTAGCCGCGAGTGATTTTAAATAGCTTTTTTACTTTCAAAAATGACACTTTGCGCAGAGACAGTTCTAAACACGGGAAACATGCGCCCCTTTACAGGCATACTATAGACACCCCCCAGGTACGAAATTTAAAGGAATATTACACTTTTATTGTTTCAATTTAAGCATTATTAAAATCACTGCTCCTGAAAAAACGGCCGTTTTTAAAAAAAAATTTTGCATTGATACATGTCCCCTGGGGCAGGACCCAGGTCCCCAAACACTTTTTATGACATTAACATGCATATTAGCCTTTAAAATGAGCACTTTTAATTTCGAACGTTCGCATCCATTATAACTAATAGGGTTCTAAAGCTCGCACGGACTTTAGGTCCGTTCGCGGGTTCTGGTGCGAGCCGAACGGGGGGGTGTTCGGCTCATCCTTAATTGAGACCACAGGAACAATGCAGTGACATTTAATGGAGACAATAAATCAGCATAATAAGAACAGAAATGTATGCTTTCTTTTTCTAATCAACAACTTTGTATAGACAAATTTAAATATGGGACTGCATGTAATAAATATCTTGATGTTATCCATTAATGCCAAGGTCAACAGACATTGTAATAAGACTTTTTACATTCAAAGCTACTGTTCAAACTTTCACTTGATGTAAATATGTAGATGAAAGAAGCATTCAAGAAAAAAGTTGTTAAGACCCGCTGTGACAGTAGCAGTCATTAGCTCTGCATGCTGAGCATGCAGACCTTGCATTTTATAGCTATTTAAACTAAAACTAAAGATTTATTTACCTACCAGATTAAATGCTAGTGTCACGTACCATTGTTTTGTAGAGCTGGGGTCCTACATTTGATTACCTCCAGGGTAGTATCTGAATGGAGTGTTTAATAAGGCAATATAGAGTCAGTGGACAGGATTTACTAAAGGGAAATTAAAGAAAATAAAATGTACCTATTGTAAAGTTCGGGGGACCAGCTAGACCGCAGGACACAGGCTTTTAGTTCAAAAGGAGGTTTTATTAAACTTAAACAGCTTCACAGCAGCAAAACAAAAGAAAAAGGTTTCAGTCTCACCGACTATCAAAGTCCCGAATTGCTATCGCAATCAAACACAGTCCTGGGGTGCTGTCGCAGGTGACTTCATCTGCTAGGAGGCCTCCAGGCCGAACGCTGCTGTTGACTTTGGTTGCTGCAAATCAAGCCAAACACAAACCACTATCTCCTCTGCACTCCTCCACCCATCTGCAACTTCCTGTCTTGTTTTTAAACCCACCTCCTCTGACAGGTGAGTTAACCCTTTTTGTTCCCTTAAAGGGATCACAGACCAAACAGAGGGGAAACATAGCGTCCTTCCAGGACCCAGCCACTGCGTCCTGTACATATCCCCCCCCTGTGCCCCAACGCCAAGGAGGTGGAGGCAACCGTGGAGCTCAAACAATGGACTCGGGAGAGGGCATCTGCATTTTGATGCAGTCTCCCGGGCCTATGCTCCACTACAAATTTAAATTCCTGGAGTGCCAGGAACCACCGGGTAACCCTGGCATTAGTCCCTTTACCTTGTCTCAGCCATGTTAAAGGGGCATGGTCAGAAATCAGCCTAAACTTCCTCCCCAAGAGGTAATATCTGAGGGATTCCAGAGCCCACTTAATGGCCAGACACTCTCGTTCAATTATAGCGTAGTTTTTCTCCGCTGGTGTTAACTTCCTACTGAGGAAGACTACTGGGTGCTCCTCGCCATGAATAACCTGTGACAAAACTGCTCCCAATCCTACATCGGAAGCATCAGTCTGTACAACAAACTCTTTTGAAAAATTGGGTGCTACTAGGACAGGGTGTTGGCACAGTGCCGACTTGAGCTCCAAAAAAGCTTTCTCAGCGTCTGCATTCCACTCCACCATGACCGATTTCCGACCCTTAGTCAGATCGGTCAATGGAGCTGCCAACGTGGCAAAGTTGGGTACAAACCTCCTGTAGTATCCCACCATACCCAGGAATGCACGTACCTGTTTTTTTGTGAGGGGGCGGGGCCAATTCTGTACAGCCTCTACCTTGTTGACCTGAGGTTTTACTACCCCTCTACCCACAACATAGCCCAGGTATTTCACCTCCTCCATTCCCAAAGCACACTTTTCCGGGTTTATTGTAAACCCCTCCTTCCAAAGAGAGTCCAGTACTGCCTGGACTTTGGGCAAGTGTGACTCCCAGTCTCTGCTAAAAATGACTATGTCATCCAAGTATACTGAGGCATACTCCCGATGAGGACGTAAAATCCTATCCATTGCCCTCTGAAATGTGGCTGGAGCAGTTTGCAATCCAAAAGGCATTCTCTTGTACTGAAAACTTCCCTCTGGGGTAGAAAAAGCAGTTTTCTCTCTAGCAGCCTTAGTCAACGGGATTTGCCAATACCCCTTGGTAAGGTCTAATGTAGTGATATACCTGGCTGGACCTAGTCTCTCAATAAGCTCATCTACCCGGGGCATGGGGTAGGCATCAAACCGTGAAACTTCATTTAGTTTCCGGAAATCATTGCAGAATCGCAGAGTCCCGTTGGGCTTCGGTACCAACACAATCGGGCTTGACCACTCACTCTGTGATTCCTCAATAATCTCCAGGTCCAACATCTTCTTCACTTCCTCTGAAACAGCCTTCCTTTGGGCCTCTGGAATGCGGTAAGGCCTGACAAAAACTTTGACTCCTGGTTCCGTGACAATATCATGCTCTATGACACTAGTGAGCCCTGGCAAGTCTGAAAATTTCTCTTTATTTCTCTGCAAGAACTCCTTTGCCTGCTGACTTTGGACTCTAGACAGGGTATTTGCTACTTGGACACTCTCCACCCCAACCCTAGGCTCAAGTCTTGTACCAGCCAGGGAGGTCACCGGTTCCCTGTCTGTCCAGGGCTTTAACAAGTTTACATGATATATCTGATAGGGTTTCCTCTTACCTGGTTGGTGGACTCTATAATTTACCTCTCCCACTTTTTCTACAACTTCAAAGGGGCCTTGCCACCTGGCCAAGAATTTACTTTCCACAGTGGGGATCAACACCGCTACTCGATCCCCCACTTGGAAGTTCCTTATTCTAGCAGCCCTATTATAGACCCGTCGTTGAGCCTCCTGGGCTTTTTGCAAATGTTCTTTGACTAGAGGCATCACAGTTCGGATCCTCTCCTGCATTTGGGAAACATATTCAAGAACACTCTTATGCTGAATAGGTTCACTTTCCCATTCCTCTTTAACAAAATCCAGTAGTCCGCGAGGTCTCCGCCCATATACCAACTCAAAGGGCGAAAACCCAGTGGAGGCCTGGGGCACTTCCCGGATAGCAAATAGGAGAGCGGGTAACAGGCAGTCCCAGTCTTTCCCATCCCTTTGTACAACCCGCTTGAGCATAGACTTAAGGGTCTTATTAAAGCGCTCTACCAACCCATCCGTTTGTGGATGGTAGACCGATGTGCGCAGCTGTTTAATCCGGAACAGCTTGCACACATCAGCCATAACCCTCGACATAAACGGGGTGCCCTGGTCCGTGAGTATTTCCTTGGGAAAACCAGTCCGTGTAAACAACTGGAATAATTCCCGAGCAATAGCCTTAGAGGAGGTGTTCCGCAGAGGTAGCGCTTCAGGATACCGGGTGGCATAGTCAAGGATCACCAGTATGTAAGAGTGACCTCGAGCTGACTTTACCAAAGGACCCACTATATCCATGGCTATTCTCTCGAATGGGACCTCAATTATGGGCAGAGGGACCAAAGGGCTCCGGAAGTGGGTCACCGGCGCGGTCAACTGACAGGTGGGACAAGAGGCACAGTATCTTCTTACCTCTGCTTTCAGACCTGGCCAGTAAAACCGGTCGGTGATCCGTGCCTCCGTCTTTTCAACTCCCAGGTGTCCCCCTAAAACATCATCATGGGCCAGGTCCAGGACCTTGCGTCTATACTGTTGGGGTACCAATAATTGTTCTACCACATTTTCTCTCACTTTGGTAACCCGATAAAGCAATTCATTATATATGGCAAAGTGGGGCCACCGCTCATTCGCACCTGGCTCTTGGGGTACCCCATTTAATACTACAACTTGTTCCCGTGCACGGGCCAAAGTGGGGTCCTGCATCTGGGCAGTACCAAATGTCCCCTGGGGAACACCCAAATCCGGCAGGGCAGGGGTAGAGGCCACTTCCTCATCCTCTTCACCCAGCATTACCTGAAGTGGGGAAGGTTCCCCCTCCTCAGTGTTCAGGTAGGTCTGCGAACCACACATTTTGACACCCTTCACAGTATCAGCACTACTTTCATCACCATTAACCCAATCATTAGCATTTGTATCAACTGGATCCACATTAGGTTCATTTGGCATCTCAGGGTTATTACCCTCAACCATAGGAACAGAGGAACTAGTTTCTCCCCAGTCTTGGGATCGTTCAGATAGTTCTCCTTGTCCCCACAGTTTTTCAAAAAATGGACAGTCTCGTCCTATGATAACATCATGTATCAAGTTCTTTACCACCCCCACCTCTTGAGTACCAGTGCCATATGCTGTGGAGATGGACACCGAGATGAGAGGGTACTCTCTAGTGTCCCCGTGAATGCATACAACCCGTAAAGTTTTGCTTACCGGACCGATCTTCCCAAGTACTCTAGGATGAACAAGGGTTACCATGCTTCCGGAGTCCAGCAAAGCCCAGGCAGGGAGGTGGTTCACTTGGACTACACACTCAAATTTCTCTTCTCCGCGGTCAAGGTGTGTGGTACATGCTCTATGAGCATAAAAAGACCCCCTCCGAAGAACCCCGCATTCCATGGGCTCCTCTTGCAGTGGGCAGTGGGCCCGGGTATGGCCCCAGGAATGACACCGCCAACATTGTACATCCCCTCCTCTCCGAACAGGAACAGATCGCTGAGGAGGTACTGGGAGTGACTCTTGACCTTCCGGGGTGTTGATTCCAGGGCTCCAGGGGACATCCTTTCGAAGGGCGGCAGTCAATCGAATAGGCCGTGGCAGACTGGGCCCTTGGCGCTTGGTAGGGCCAAGCAGATCCTCCACCACTGTATATCGCTCTACCATCTCGACAAGGAGGTTCACTGTTTTGGGGTCTCCATGGCTGACCCACCGTTGAAGGTCGTCTGGCAGTGACCGTAGGTATCGGTCCAGGACGACCCGCTCCACGATTTGGGGGCCCGACAACACTTCGGGCTGCAGCCATTTTTTTACCAGTTGCACCAGGTCATGCATTTGAGACCGTGGTGGACGATCTGGACAATACTTCCATTGGTGCACTCGTTGGGCCCGAACGGCCGTAGTCACCCCCAAACGAGCCAGTATTTCTGCCTTTAGTTTTTGATAGTCTTTAGCGTCCTCTGGTGGCAGGTCGAAGTAGGCTTTTTGAGGATCTCCGGTGAGAAAAGGGGCAATTAGGCCGGCCCACTGGTCCTGGGGCCACCCTTCTCTCTCTGCCGTCCTCTCAAATGTAGCAAGAAATGCCTCTACATCATCACTCAGGGACAATTTCTGCAAAAAATGGCTTGCCCTCACGGTCACCTGGTTGCCAGGGGCAACAGCCGCTTGCTCACGACCCTGAGACAACTGCTGTACTACTTCTTTTAAGGCAGTCACCTGAGCCTGCATAACCCCTTGCTGGGTTGCTTGCTGTGCTGCCAACTGAGCCACCAACAGGCGAGTATTTTCTTGCTGTACCTCCAGCTGAGTTGCTAAGCGCTGATTAGCTTCCTCATGGCGGGTCTGCGCTTGTATATTAGCCAGGGACAGTTGTTTAATTAGTTCCTCCATTGCTTCAGCTTTCAGGGTTTGGGCAGCTTTAACCCAGGACATAAATTCACTGTACTGTCCCTTTAAATGTCAGTTTTAAATTCAAATGCAAAAGCCAGCAAAAAAAAAAAAAAAAAAACACGCCTGTTACTCTGTCCTGCCCGCATCCGAGCACCACTTGTAAAGTTCGGGGGACCAGCTAGACCGCAGGACACAGGCTTTTAGTTCAAAAGGAGGTTTTATTAAACTTAAACAGCTTCACAGCAGCAAAACAAAAGAAAAAGGTTTCAGTCTCACCGACTATCAAAGTCCCGAATTGCTATCGCAATCAAACACAGTCCTGGGGTGCTGTCGCAGGTGACTTCATCTGCTAGGAGGCCTCCAGGCCGAACGCTGCTGTTGACTTTGGTTGCTGCAAATCAAGCCAAACACAAACCACTATCTCCTCTGCACTCCTCCACCCATCTGTAACTTCCTGTCTTGTTTTTAAACCCACCTCCTCTGACAGGTGAGTTAACCCTTTTTGTTCCCTTAAAGGGATCACAGACCAAACAGAGGGGAAACATAGCGTCCTTCCAGGACCCAGCCACTGCGTCCTGTACACTATGTATACTCCAATGGTTCTATCATGTGTAGAACAAGTCAGGCCCGAGGACAGTTCGGCTGACCTCAGCAAACCTCGGAAAGGCTTGTGAGTCAGCCGAAGTATGCTCGGGCCTTTTCGTATGTTTCTGAGGCTCTTCGGCGCCCCCCCGCCTCTGGCCGCATGCGGTATTGCATCCCATTGAAGTTAATGCAGAACTAATTATTTTCGTTTCCATTGACTTCAATGAGAAAACTCGCTTTGATATGCAAATACTTTGGATTACGAGCATACTCCTGGAACGGATTTTGCTCGTAATCTGAGGTTCCACTGTATATGTGTGTGTGTGTGTATGTGTGTGTGTGTGTATAGATAGATAGATACACATACATACATACACGCGCACAGGAAAATAATTATTTGATCCCCAAGCAAAACATGACTTAGTACTTGGTGGAGAAACCCTTGTTGGCAATCACAGAGGCAAGACGCAAGGAGGAATTTTGGTCCACTCTTCTACAGATTTTTACATATCTTTTACAGGGTGTAGTGGTTAGCACTTTCACCTAGCAGCAATAGGGTCGCTGGTTCAAATCCTGACCACGTCACCATCTGCCTGGAGTTTGCATGTTCTTCCTGTGCCTGCGTGGGTTTCCTCTCACACTCCAAAGACATGCTGGTAGGCTAATTCGATCCTGTCGAAAAAAAATTGGCCAAATATGTGTTTGTTGTATGTGTTTGCAAGCGTGTCGGGACCCCATGGGGTAAAGAACCACACTATACCGCAGATTGACACCAGCAGCAAAAAGCGCCCTGAGGTGATTCAGTTTGCATAGGTAGCGCTATACAAGTCACTCATTCATTCAGATCTTCTCTAAATCCTTAAGGTTTCTTGGCTGTCTCTTAGCAACTCGAAGTTTCAGCTCCCTCCATAAATTTTCTATACGATTAAGATCTGGAGACTGACTAGGCCACTCCATGACCTTAATGTGCTTCTCCTTTGTTACCTTGGCGGTAGGTTTTGGGTCATTGTCATGCTGGAAGACCCATCCACGACCCATATTCAGTGTTCTGGCTGAGGGAAGACTGTTCTCATCTCACCAAGATTTTACATGGCCCCTCAATGCGACAATGTCGACCTGTACCTTTAGCAGAGAAACAGCCCCAAAGCATAATGTTTCCACCTCCATGCTTGACTGTAGGGATGGTGTTCTTAGGGTCATAGTCAGCATTTTTCTTCCTCCAAACACGATGAGTCGCATTAATGCCAAAGAGCTCAATTTTGGTCTCATCTGAACACAGCACTTTCTCCCAACCCTTCTCTGAGTCCTTTAGATGTCCATTGGCATGACTGTACATGTGCCTTCTTGAGGAGGGGGACTCACCATGTTTGGAGGAAGAAAAATGCTGACTATGACCCAAAGAACACCATCCCTGCAGTCAATTAACCACTTTAGCCCCAGATTTACCCCCTTAATGACCAGGCCATTTTTTGCGATACGGCACTGCGCTGCTTTAACTGACAATTGCGCGGTCATGCGACGCTGTGCACAAACAAAATCAATGTCTTTTTTTTCCCCACAAATAGAGCTTTCTTTCGGTGATATTTGATCACCTCTGCGTTTTATTTTTATTTTTTGTGCTGTAAACAAAAAAAAAATGATAATTTTGAAAAAAAAATGCATTTTTTACTTTCTGTTATAATACATATCCAAAAAATATGTATAAAAAAATCAAATGTATTGATCAGTTTAGGCCAACATGTATTCTTCTAAATATTTTTGGTAAAAAAAATCACAATAAGCGTATATTGATTGGTTTGCACAAAAGTTGTAGCGTCTCCAAACTATGGGATAGATTTATGGACTTTTATTTATTTTTATTGGTAATGGCGGCAATCTGTGATTTTTTTTTTTTTTTTTTGTGGGACTACAATATTGCGGCGGACAAATCTGATCCAAAGTCACACTTTTGGGGACTAGCGACATTATTACAGTGATCAGTGCTAATAAAATGCACTGTATAAATTACACTGGCAGGGAAGGGGTTAACACCAGGGGGCAATCAAGGGGTTAACTGTGTTCCCTGGGTGTGTTCTAACTGTGTGGTGGATGCACTTACTGGGACAGCACAGAGATTGCTGTTCCTGATCACTAGGAACAGCAGACGTCAGTATTGTCTCCTGCCAGAATGGGGATCTGCCTTGTTTACATAGGCAGATCCCCGTTCTGCCTCTCTGTACCGCGATCGTGGGTGTCTGGCAGAAATTGAGCCTGCCGGACCCAAGGCCACGCTCCCGAGGTGCACGCACACCCACAATATCACATGCACAGACCAGACAAGTACATCAGTTTGCGCAGCCGAGCTGCCTTGCCGCAGTATATATGCGGAAGTGGTTAAGGGGCCAATGAAAGGGGCCATGTATTGTAAAATCTTGGACTAGAACCTTCTTCCCTCAGCCAGAACACTAAAGATGGGTCATAGATAGGGCTTTTAGCAGGACAATAATCCAAAACATACCGGCAAGGCAGCAAAGTAGTGGCTCAATAAGAAGCATATTAAGGTCATGGAGTGGTCTCCAGACCTTAATCCTAAAGACAATTTTTGGAGGGAGCTGAAGGGACCAAGAAACCTTAAGGATTTAGAGAAGATCTGTAAAGAAGAGTGGACCAAAATCCCTCCTGAGATGTGTGCAAACCTGGTCACTAACTGCAAGAAACGTCTTATATCTGTGCTTGCCAACAAGGGTTTCTCCACCAAGTACTAAGTCAGGTTTTGCTTGGGGATCATAATACTTACAGTATTTTACTCATTGTATCATGTGTTTTTTCTAGATTTTTGGTCGATACTCTGTCTCTTTCATTTAAAATATACCTATGATAAAAATTATAGACCCTTCATTTCTTTGTAAATGGGCAAACTTACAAAATCTGCAGGGGATCAAATAATTATTTTACCTACTGTATGTATGTATGTCTGTGTATATACTGTGTCTGTGTATATGTATGTATGTATGTGTGTGTGTGTGTGTGTGTGTGTGTGTGTATATATGTGTATATTTATGTATATATATAACACACACACACACACGTGTGTGTGCGTGTGTGTGTGTGTATGTACATACATACATACGGGAAGGCTTAAAGCAAATATATAGATTTGCCCCACTCCATAGACTTCAATGGGGTTTTCAAAAAAGTCTACACTGCCTGAATTTTGCAGAAGATTTGCAAAAATGGCCAGTAATTGAATCTGGGCAGATTTGCTCATCCCTAATGCCCACCAAACCATCCTACATTCTAAAGGGCTGCATCAGAGCTGAGGAGCAGGCTGCTGTGAAGAGAGCCAGGCCGTGGAGATAACCCAGGAGGGATCTCCTATAATCCAGAGTCGCTGAGAGAGTTCATCCTGATTGCCGCAGCTGTATGGCTACTTAGGGGAGGCACCCACCACTCGTCTCCCAAGGCCCCTTTCACATATGCGGACCGTATGTCTGTTTTTCATCCATCCATTTTTGGATGAAAAACGGACATTGTCAGTGGATGAGCATCCGCTGACACCCGCTATCGTCCGCCTCCGCAATTGTCCGATTCTGCAGATGGAGGAAAACCCTATTTTTTCATCCATCTGCAGAGCGGATCGGATGAACACGGACAGACGGTCCGTGTTCATCCAATCCCCCATAGAGGAGAGCGGAGAACTGACAGGGCGGTCCCTGCACAGTGTGCAGGGACCGCCCTGTCATCAGCCGGCTCAGCGGGGATCAGCTGTGCGATCCCCGCTGAGCAGCGGATCTTCCCGGGGCAGATCAATATGGATCTGCCCCATGTGAAAGGGGCCCAAGGATTGCTGCCTAAGGATTGGGTGAGAGGGTCTCTGACCCACACAGTTGGTATAACCAACAGCTAGTTCTTGTGTGCCCCACAGGCCAGGTGGTACCATTACCCTTCATTGATGCTGCTCTCCAATAGCAGTTAAACACATTTGCTGCCATTTTCTACTGAAAGCTGCACCTATTAATGCCAAAGGACACCACCAAAGCTGCCACAACTCCAGACTGCTGACTTGTATTACTCCTTGTGCATTACAATTTGTTGCATGATATCCCAACGCTAACACCTTCCAATCCTCTCTCCACATTGCACTCCCCCTTTATTTAAATGTGTTTGCTTCCCTTTGCTGCTTTAAAGAGGCATACCAATTGATTGAGTCTAACCTTTCATTTAACTGTTCCTGAACTCTATGCCCTAGAAAAATTGCACTGCTTTTGCACCCCAACATTAAAGAAGCCCAACTGAGTTGGAAGAAGTTAACATCAAAGAACTTTTCAGAGCTTGTGGCCTGCACTGGTTTGCTGGTAGTGTATCAAATTCTCCGTCCTAAGCCTAGGCCCTCTTGTCTGAAAGCCCTCAAGTGAACTAGCCTGCCGTACTAATTGTTATCCCTCCACAGTCAATTGGGACAACATTTCTCAGTCAAATATAAGGAAATGATTCTGGATGGCTTCACTTCCAAAAATCCTTTTATTGAAGCTTCATATGACAAGTGGTTGACAGATGGAGCAGGGGACAAAGAGGTAGACGCCTTTCGTGTAAATGTTAGCGCTTAGTCATTACCTATTGGAACTAGTCACCACAATCACCTATATACTGCTATAATGTGTCATTAGGTTACAGGTGAACTAACCAATTAAAATTAGTACTCAGCTGGTGTTACAAAGAAAACCCAGATAGAATACACAGTACATACACTCAAATCTGATGTAAAGAGTTCAGTCCAAATCTACTGCCAGAAAAAATCTGATACACCAATTGAACTTGGAACAAACTTGACACATCAGTCAAAATCATTGTATAGTTACAAAAACATGCTTATATGTATACACACAATGAAGTTGATGCTGAGAACAAATGATTTTAAAAGCAAAAGTGTTAGAACAGTGGTCATCAACCCTGTCCTCAGGGCCCACTAACAGGCCAGGTTTTATGTATTACCTTGGGGAGATGCAGACTAGAATACTGCAATCACTGAGCAGAAAATGTTATCATATGTATTTCAGTTATCTTGCAAACCTGGTCTGTTAGTGGGCCCTGAGGACAGGGTTGATGACCACTGTGTTAGAACATCATGAGGACCGATACTGGCATATTGCCAAAGTATGTGGCATAGTCTTGAATGAACGTCAATGGCAATAAAAATTAAAAAAATAGGAGAGAAATAGATGCTAATAGACTGAAGGAAACTAGCCAAGAGAGGAAAAAAACAATAACTTTTTTTTTGTTTTTTGTTTTTTTTTAAATAAAATGTATTTATTTTTCCTCTCTTAGCTAGTTTCCTGCAGTCTATCAACACCTATTTCTTTCCTATACATGTATTCATTTTTTTTCTCTCTTAGCTAGTTTCCTGCAGTCTATTAGCACCTATTTCTCTCCTATACATTTATTTCCTTTTTCTTTTTCTTAGCTATTTTCCTGTAGTCTATTAGCACCTATTTCTCGCCTACTTTTTTTTTTTTTTTTTGCCATTGCCGTTCATTCGAGACTTTGCACATACTTTGTCAATATGCCAGTATCTGTCCTCATGATGTTCTAACACTTTGCTTTTAAAATCATTTGTTCTCAATATCAACTTCATTGTGTGTGTGTGTGTGTGTGTGTGTGTGTGTGTGTGTGTGTGTGTGTGTGTGTGTGTGTGTGTGTGTGTGTGTGTGTGTGTGTGTGTGTGTGTGTGTGTGTGTGTGTGTGTATATATATATATATTTTTTTTTTTTGTTCTATTATTTTGTGTATATTGCTGTAACTATACAATGATTTTGGCTGATGTGTCTAGTTTGCTCCGAGCTCAATTGGTGTATCAGATTTTTTCTGGCAGTAGATTTGGACCGAATTCTTTACATCAGATTTGAGTGTAAGTACCGTGTATTCTAGCCGGGTTTACTTTGTAACACCAGCTGAGTACTAATTTTAATTGGTTAGTTCACCTGTAACCTAATTATGACACATTAGATAAGTATATAGGTGATTGTGGTGACTAGTTCCAATAGGTAATGACTAAGCGCTAACATTTGCGTGAAACGCGTCTACCTCTTTGTCCCCTGCTCCATCTGTCAACCACTTGTCATATGAAGCTTCAATAAAAGGATTTTTAGAAGTGCAGCCTGGAGCGGCTTTTCTTATTTCATTGAAGATTGTCCGATTTCTCAGTCAAATCTAGTCTTTGGCTGGGTTCTAGTCAAGTCTGGTTTTTCACTTGGTCTTTTCCTAAGCTCAGTGTGGTTGTGATATCTCACTGCTACCAGTAGGTGTCACTTTATAACAAGACTGAGTTATGGATACTTATAGTTCCTTCATTTAACCACTTCAGCCCCAAAGGATTTACCCACTTCCTGACCAGGCCATTTTTTGTAATACGGCACCGTGTCGCTTAAACTGACAATTGTCGTGCGACGCTGCACCCAAACAAAATTGATGTCCTTTTTTTCCCCCCACAAATAGAGCTTTCCTTTGGTGGTATTTGATCACCTCTGCATTTTTTATTTTTTGCCCTATAAACAAAAAAGCACGACAATTAAAAAAAAAAAAAATTTATATATTTTTTACTTTCTGCTATAAAACATTTCCAAAAAAAAAAAATGTATTCATCAGTTTAGGCCGATATGTATTCTGCTACATATTTTTGGTAAAAATCGCAATAAGCGTAAATTGATTGGTTTGCGCAAAAGTTATCAAGTCTTCAAAATAGGTGATAGATCTATGGTATTTTTTTTTTTTTTTACTAGTAATGGCGGCGATCAGTGATTTTTTAGCAGGACTGCGACATTGTAGTAAACAGATCGGACACCTAACTGACATTTTTGACACATTTTTGGTAACCAGTGACATTATTACAGTAATCAGTGCTAAAAATATGCACTGTGATGCCGTGTACACACGAGCGGATTTTACGTCGCAAAAATCTTGGATGGTTTTTCCAAAGTAGGGACGTACATCGGCGTGCAGCTGTCCGGAAGTGGTTAAAGGAGAATTATATGTAAAAAAGGGATTTTTACATTCCTTATAATAGGAATAAAAGTGACACCTTTTTGTTTTTTAAACAGTGTAAAAAGAAAAAAGTAAAAGGTAAAATAAATAAGAAAAAAATATATATATATTTTTAAATGCGCGTCGTCCCGCCGAGCTTGCATGCAGAAGCAAACGCATACGTGAGTAGTGCCCGCATATGAAAACAGTGTTCAAACCACACATGTGAGGTATCGCCGCGATTGGTAGAGCGAGAGCAATAATTCTAGCCCTAGACCTCCTCTGTAACGCAAAACATGCAACCGGTAGAATTTTTTACATTTCGCCTATGGAGATTTTTAAGGGTAAAAGTTTGTCGCCATTCCACGAGCGGGCGCAATTTTGAAGCGTGACATGTTGGGTATCAGTTTACATTATCTTTCACAATATAAAAAAAATTGGACTAACTTTACTGTTTTATTTTTTAATTCAAAAAAGTGTATTTTTTCAAAAGAAGTGCGCTTGTAAGACTGCTGCGCCAATACGGTGTGACAAAAAAAGTATTGCAACGACCACCATTTTATTCTCTAGCACGTTAGAAAAAAAATGTACAATGTTTGGGGGTTCTAAGTAATTTTCTAGCAGAAAAAAAAATGTTTTTAACTTGTAAACACCACATCTAAAAAGGAGGCCCGGTCTTAAAGTGGTTAAGGGGGCGTGGCAGGGGTGTGTCCTATATATATTTGCTAATAGGCGTCCTTCGTTCCCATCTCAAAAAGTTGGGAGGTATGCACAGAGCCTAGAAAACAAAAAAGTTTGTGCACCAGCTAGGATGCTACCTGCAGTGTCGCTGGGTCAGCTTAAAAGTACTGACACTGTCAAGCTGGACTTGGAGAAGTCTGTAAGTGATTGTCTTGGGTATCTGGGACCCCTAACTCTCAGCTCCTGTGTGTGTGTGTGTCCAATAAATCTTCTAAAAAACAGAAAGTGACTGACCCCCATTATTTGTTCTCGGTCCCCTATCCTAGCTATGGATATAGCCCTGGGTTAATATGCTGACCCACTCCTGTCTCTGGAGCTGCCACCGTGCCTCTAGGGGTCAGGGGGTGCTAAATTTGTATTATTTTTGTGAAATCTTGTGAAATACCTGGGTTTTAACTGTATTTTTTACAAATTGGTTTCTGAGCAATAGAAAGGAAAAGAAAGTGGAGAAATAGTGAGAAATCTTTGTTATTGGATTTCTCAGCAATTGAGCGTTCCTTTTACATGAAAAGGAAAGTGCCACTCCCCACAGCTTGAAGCCATCTGATTACATTCTTGATTTCAAACTCCCACTAAACTAACCTCAGGCTTTTCGTGACAATGTTGTTAAAGATGCAAAATTTAATCATGTTTGGAAGTTTGACTTGTCTTTGGAACAGTATTTGAAGTCTAAATTGAAAGTGGTATGAGACAAAATGTCTTAAAGGTTTTCAGACAGCAGAGGACATTAAAGATTGTGCTTTCACTCCAGTGATTTTCTAATCCATGTTTCAATAGTCTTTGTGTTCTCTTCATCTGTATTCCTATCACTTCTGCTGCAGCACTTTTCAGGTTTATTTAAATATAGGCACTTTCCATATATCTGCACCCTAAATAAAGCACTACATACACCAGTGGTGCTGTAAGTCATCTATATCTGATGCTGTTTAAAGCAACTTTATAGTTTGCACAATGTGCATCCGGTACTGGAATCTTTCTTTATACAGTACACAAGGGGAGGTTTGAAAGTGCACATGTTGTATCCTCCTAAATATGTCAATCAGCCACTTGTTGTTCGGTAATGAAAAATTATTCTCCCTGGTTGTCATGGGAATGAGAAGTGGAGGTGCAAGTGGCAGCGATTCATGTCTGAGTCTTATTTTTACAAAAGAACAAAAATGAATTATGCTGTACGTGTTTTGAGTGCAAAAGCATGTTTCAATTTGATCACAAAAATATCCAGTTCTCCATACAATCCAAAAGTGATTCAGTTTTAGATGTGAACATTTTGGCATCCACAAGGAATCAATAGATGTAAGAACAAGGGCTAAAGTGAAAACAATCCACCTCAAAAATCAATATTTGAAGCTTCTTAATGATCACCTGGACAACAATAAAGGTTATCAGAAGTTACTTTTTTTTTTTTTTTTTTGCTCAAGACTGAACAAAAAGCTACTTTCGTGGAGAAGTCAAAGTCCTATTCATGATTCTGAAATTGGACATACATCAAACTGCATGTTCTTCATTCAGAAACATAGCCTGGTTCTATTAAATTGACCCTAAAACCAATCAAGAAAACATGAGTAAGCTTGAGGGGGATTATGTTAAAAAGTGTGAAAAAAAGAAGGGTGAACACAGGTCACCTAAAAAATATTACAGTCCTTTAAAAAAAATGAACCTTTCCTGTGAACATCGGCCTGCACATAACGAATCTTTGAGCTCACTTTACCATGGGCAGTATGTAATAGCTATACTTTGTCAAGTGTGCAATGGAATGTCTTAAAAAGCAAACGCACTGTCAGCTCACCCATATTTCAGGATCCAATGCTAAATCACTAGACGTGCATGGCCATCCCTTATTTACAAGGATCATTTGTTTTTTGTGGAAAACTAAGAAAGTCAAAGATTTGTGCAGCCCTTTCCCCCAAAGAAGCTGTTGTTTTCTGGGTCCCCTGTTTCCTGTGCCCACAACTCTACAAGTAGCACAACTCTGACACACCTGGACTGAGTGGAGGACATTTATTGCTAATTTATACAGTTCCCCAACAGTTTAAAGGAAAAGACTCAGTAGCAATTGCTCAACAAATAGGTAAAACAATGGCAATTAAGATATACAGTTGGGTCCCGGGTCAGGTCTGTGTAAGAGGATGTGAGATGTGAGAGGACGCTAGGGATGGAGCTCTCCTATTTATCCTTCTCCTTATCTTTTGACCGGAATCTTTGAATCACTTTGCCGTGTCATAGCCATGACAGCCCCAGCTAAGTTCCGGCTCCGTCTGCCCTGTCTGCTGTCTGTGTTGGCTTCCTGTCCTCCGTGTACTGCTCGCAGATGGCTTTGGTGGCTTCGGCTTCCCCGCTCTCGGCTCTCGGCTCTCGGCTTACAGCTCGCGGCTCATGTCCATGCCTGGCCAAACTGCAGCTATATTCCTCTGCACCCTGGCCACATGTAGCACCCTGTGTACCTGACTGGAGAATGGAGCACTCTCAGAGCACCTCTGGAGCCCTCGTGAACCGTTGCCTGGTTCTTGGATCCTGGCTATGCCTGGTTACACGACAGCTATCTCTCCCTGCCTCCCTGCCATGTGCAGTGACATGTACTGGACCGGAGCACTACTGGAGCACTATCCACTGTTACTAGGCTACCTGTCGGCCCTCTCAAGTGAGCATGCCTTTAAGAACATAATTGACCTTCATATGACTTAAGTAAGTCTATACAGTATATACCTCCTGGCTGTTGTATGATACTATCTAGCACTGTTGCCCGTGGTGAAGGAAAACTAGATCAATAAACATGGGAAGGTGAAGAGAAGGTGGAGAAAAAGATCTAAGTGTACATGCTAGTGTGAGCTGTGAATCCAGTGGGAGCCAGTGGGAGTCCATCAGCCTGTAAAGATGACACGCAAAGGCAAGAAGTAAACGGGTGTGTTGATCATGTCTCTAACGAGTGCTCACAGAACAGTGCAGATAAGAAACACCAGAGCAAGTCTCAAGATAAGCAACAAGACATAACTGCTTGGCTTGAAAAATGTGCTCATACCTCTGCTACAGCTAAGGATGAAGCTCAGGCTATAATATTCAATTCAACGCAGGGTCCGCAGGGACCAGTTATGGAGGAAAATACTGTTGGACCAGTTATAGTGGAAGGTGAGGCAGCCTTGTGGAATCAGCCAGATGACACAATGAGCAATGCTGCTTCATAAAGTGACTTGCATGAGACCTCAGCTAAATCCTTTAAAACACTAAACACTTCAAATAGTCCAAATACAGAGAATGTAATCACGATTGTGTTTGTCTGTGTTTGTCTTGTATGTTAGTCTGTGTACACCTATTGGTAGATATCGGCATATCAACCCCTACTCCTTGTTTTCTCTTTTTTTTTCTTGTCCCCCTTTCTCCTTTCCCCCCTGTTCAGCCCCCTTATCTTCCTTCTCTGAGATTTTGAGGATGAGAGGCTGTTGATGGATAAATCGGAAAAAGATGATATAGCGCACATCTGGGCTATATCTATATCTTTGGTTAAACTATATGTTAATGGTGTTTTATGCTCCCTCTGAGTGATGTAGTAGTCTCATGGAAAGTTAGAGGTCTTGGTACCTCTCCTAAACGGCAAGCGATCTTTACATCATTGAAGAGATTCTCGCCTTCAATAATCTATCTGAAGGAAACCCATCTACTTCCTAATACCCTACATTATTTTTCCCATTATGGGCGTGAGTGGGGCCTCATGTCCTCAATACCCTACATTATTTAAAGAGGATTCAGTTTAAGACTCAATTTCACTCTACATATACATCATACGCCAGAGGGGTCTCTATACTTATATCTAATAGAATGGATTCTCAATGCAGACAGGTTAAGAAGGATAGTAAAGGCTGCTTCATCTTTTTGTACTGCACACTGGTTGGGCGATCATATGTGTTGGCAAATATTTATATTCCACGCCCTACTTTTCGGAAATATTGAAGGAATTTATTCGGTTTACATTAGATAAACAAGATAGCCCTTGGCTATTAATAGAGGACTTTAACAACTACATGGTCCCCTCAATGGATACATTTTCATGTTTTTCGAGTACTCAGATCTGGCCTTGGGAACTCACGCTCTATTACCATATCTGTGTGAAATTAAATATGAGATCAGAGGTATATCAGACCATTTACCGCTGGTTTTATATTTCTCTTCAGGATCAACACGGGGTGTAAGTTATGGAAGGTGAATCCATATCGGATGTCACTCTTTAAGTGACATAAGGTCTAAGAAATTAAGTTAGACCTTATTGCCTTCCAGAGATATAATAAATCCTCAGTCTCACCTTTAACTTTTTGGAATGCACTGAAAGCATATCTTCGTGGTCTCTTCATTGCGCAGATATATAAAAAAAAAGAAACAATTTAGGCAATAGGAAAAAAACTCTAGCTGATAATATGATGCAGGCTGAACTTTTATTTGTAGCTAATCCTAATAAAGATACTCAAACAGTGTGGCTACACAGTCAAGAACAATATGCCAAGGTGGCCATAAAAAAGTCAGAAAATAAAAGATTTTTTTACAACAACCATACTTTGAAGAGGGAGAAGGGACAGGGTACCTACTAGCCTCTATTGTAAAAGTGCAGCGGGCTGTATCATAAATTACTGAAATACAATCTTCCTTACATAAGAAGGTCGACACCACTCCAGAGATCCTGGAGGTATTTCGGGAATTCTATCAGGATTTATACAAAAGTAGGCCATCCTACTTAGAGGGGGATATGATAGGATTCTTTGAATCCATTAATCTACTTACGTTATTAGATGATGTGAGAGATGTATTGGAGGGACCACTAACATTGGAAGAGCTAAGACTTGCAGCAGCTACCCTACCTTATAATAAAAGATCTGGACCTGATGGACTTCCAGGGGAAACATACAAAAAATATGGGGATGTACTGCTACTTGACTTGCTGGAAGTCTTTCATCATGCCATAGAGGTGGGCTTTTTGCCCCCCTCGATGAATGAAGCAGTGATTATTGTGCTTCCGAAACCTGGTAAGGACCCAACCAGTCCTGATGCATACCATCCAATCTCTTTGTTAACATCAGACATCAAACTGTTGGCAAAGTTATTGGCGACTACACTGTCAAAGTATATTACAAAACAAATTAATCGTGATTAGTCTGGATTTATCCATAATAGATCAGCAGCTAGTAATGTCAGATGCTTATTCTTAAATCTACAACTTCCCATAGATAATAGTGGAAACAGAGTCATATTGTCACTGGACGCGGCTAAAGCATTCAATAGTATAGAATGGGACTTCTTATGGAATTGTTTAAAGCGCTCGGATTTGGGCCAAGATATATATAATGGATACAACTTTTATATAGTAATCCGAGTGCAAGATTACAGATAAACGGATATATCTCGGCCCCTTTTTTATTGTATAGAGGAACAAGGCAGGGTTGTTTCTTGTCTCCACTCCTTTTTGCATTACCCGTAGAACCTCTGGCGGAGGCTATCCGTGGCCACACAGATATAGTGGGGTTTCGGAGGTATACAGACGAAGAAAAATTTGCACTCTACGCAGACGATGCCCTAGTGTTTCTACAGTTATCTCACTTATAGACACCTACGGGATATTTTCAGGATTTAATATTAATTGGGATTGATCCAATACATTTGGCGCTTCCACCCAAGGCACCGAATAAAGCAAGCTACATAATTTAAGTACCTGGGGGTGATAATTACCCCAAATGTCAATGAATACATAGATAAGAATGTACTTCCCCCTTGTTGGTAATTTTGGACAACAAAATAAAACCTGGTGTAGATTCCCATTGACTATGATAGGGAGAGCGAATTTGGTGAAGATGGCGTGAATGCCCCAATTGCTATAAGTACTATATAACTGCCCTGTTTGGTTGACACTAAAACTATTTAGGACTATAGACGCGGTTTTCAGAGACTTTATTTGGAAATATGGGAAACCTAAAATTAGACTTGGAATATTGCAACAGGCGAAGGATAGGGGGAATTGCGATACCCAACTCAAGACTATATTTTATAGCAGCACAACTTCAACATTGGCATGGTTGGGAAGAGGTAGACATGCAGGACCCTATACAGAATATTATAATCTCTCAATTTAAGATATCCCCACTAGTACAACGAATAGTATCTCATGATTTTTATAAGAAGAGAAAGTTTTCTACCCTCCATTTAACTCACAGGTTATGGGAGGCAGCACGCACCATCACTCAGCTTAAGGGCTATACAAGACACATGCCTATATGGGATAATTAGTGTTTAAGTGAGTTGAAAAAATTGCCAGAATTATTATAATGGAAAAAAGCTGGCATAACATTCTTATATCAGTTATAGGAAAGGGATATCTTATTGCCTTTTACTGTACTGAAAGATCGTTTTCAATTACTGAACAGTTATTTCTTTTAGTATCTCCAAATATGTCACGCTTTACAAAGTCAGACCTCAGACTTGAGAAATTAGGATTGAAGGGCGTCATAGACTCAAGGCAATACTATGTACTGCTTACTGAAATTGTTATCCTAATCTGAGAGGTGTTAGTTTGGTGTTGTTTGTCTTGTTAGTTCTTCTTTTTATTTTTTATTTTTTTATATATTTTAATTTACTTTATTCTATGTATACCATAATGTTATTTACTCCTTCGGCTTTCTGAGGGGGATTCCTCTTATAATGTTTAAGATGTGGTTGCAGTTAGTTTGCTTTTTTTGTTTTATCCTTGTATGCAATGAACAATAACAAAAAATAAAAATAAATAATTTGATAAAAAAAAAAAAAGAAGATATACAGTTGGTGACAAACAAGTGAAATATAGATTAGTCCCTAAACCGTATACTAGGGGTAATCCTGCCTACAGGGAGTAGTACCACAATAATAGTACAATAATAATATGGCAGTCTACATTAAACCCCTTTCTTAAAGCCAGCTTTTTGGGACCCTAATCCAGCCTTTTTCTCGCCTACCTTTTTTTTGTTACACAAAGACACAGGTCTTAATTTGTGCAGCATTACAACCTTGGGCACTGTGCAAAACAGCTGCTGTGATAAATGATAAATGCTAATAAATGATGATGTCATAAATTGATGAGGAAGGTGTTGAGCACCTGAGAATGTCCTTGTTTTGTTTGCCCTTTTTTTGGGGGGGGGAGGGGGGACACTAGAATACTAGTCAGTACCAGTGTGCAAAGGTATATAAAAGCAATCATCTCAAATTTTGGGTGCCGCTACATTATGTAAAACCATTCCTTTCTTTTACATTTTAGAATGCAATGTCTCGTGACATAATTTTGAAGGGTGCCTTGACTGAAAAAAGGTTGAGAAACACTGCCCTAATCTAATGTTGGAGGATAAAGTTCCTTCATACAATGGTAAATGTGACTGCACTATGTCCCATACAGGCAATGTTGTCCCTTTTTAACAGGGTGAAATAGAGCTGGTCAGTGGCCTCTCACCAACTCCTGTGGCAACAGACCTCTCTTCATTTTTCATCATTGACTCAATAAAGTCAGTGTCAGCAGTGTTCATTCCAACAACTGGATAGCAGGCTCAGTCAGTGATAGTGATGATCTCAGGTACCAGGGTGTGTGCTGTGTGGTGCTTCTCTTTCTCAGATGCAGTGGTAAGTGTCTTGCCAGCAACCAGAGGCACATTCTCTCTCCCTTAAAGTGATTGTAAACCCTCACCTTGTAAAACAACACATTCCATTTAAAATTGAAAGGCAAAACTTTTGTGTGTGTGTGTGTATATATATATATATATATATATATATATATATATATATATGTGTGTATATATATATATATATATATATATAAATATATATATATATATATATATATATATATATATATATATTTAAATACCCCCATCTTTTTTTTTTTTATTTCCTTTAAGGATGGACTATAGGTTTACATATTGCCTGAACAAACCCAATCAATAGTGCTTTACTCCTCTACTTAATTATCTAAAAAGGGTCTGTAATATTTTGAGAAAAATGCAGTCTAAATATACTGCTTGGATCGAGTTGAATTTTGATAATGTCCTTACAATGTAATGTTCATAGCACAATCATACCAGTTCTCACAAATTTCTATAATATCCATGCTTTGTCCAGCTAAAAATGGAATGTACCTAGGACAATCACACCATTTCTCACATACTTTTTATAATATCCATACTTTGTCCAGCTAACAATGTAATGTTCCTACTATAGTCACACCTGCTCTCATAATGCCAGATAAGATAGAAAGAAAATCAACTAGTCGATTTTATTATTTTTCCAATGGACTGGAGCTCAGGTTATAAATGACAAGTGGAGACAGCACTTAAATTACAGCAGATCATTTATTTTAACGTAAATCCTTAAAAAGCATTTTATCAGATATACAGTAAATGTTAAGTTTTAATGTAAATTATATTTTTTTATTGTTTCCATGCATGGTTTATAATCATATATGACTAGTATGTCTATAGAGAAAAACATTTTTTACATCACATACAATGTATAGGAACTGATTTCTGGTTATGCTCTTATCTTGCTCAGATCTACCTGACAAAGTATGTCCATTGGAGAAAAAAAAAAGTAGACTGTCTAGGGCAGTGGTTCTTAACCTCAGTCCTCATTACCCCCCACCAGGTCATATTCTCTAATGAGGTGAAAAGCCCATAATGCCTCTGGTAGGTAGAGACCATGTGATCTAGACTGTCTAGGGTGAAGGTCACATAAGGCTGCCATTTTTTTCACTCAAAATAATACTATGATTTGGTAATGCTGACATGTGCAGTATTGATTTAAGAGTGATTTTTATTAGCTCAACTTTTATACCTATGATTTATTGTAGGATTTGCTGGCAGCAAGATCCTACATAAAATCTTGTCCATACACTGTACGCATATCATGTTTATCCTAATATCTACATGCATACAGCGTACAGCACAAATGTACTCTTTTGGCCAAGTTGTGGGCTCCTGCTGCTTAGTCTCCTTCGTTTCTAGGACGAAGCCTACTCCTGCTGTTTAGTATCTTACGTTGCTAGGGTGCAGGCGTCTCTTGCCACCTAGTGCACTTTGTTTCAAAGATGCAGAGGGCTCCTGTCACCTAGCATCCTTTGTTGCTGGGATGCAGGTGGCTTCTCCCTCTTGCCACCTAGCATCCCTCATTGCTAGGACTCAAGTGGCTCTTGCTGCCTACCATCCTTCGTGGCCAGGATGGAGGACACATATTGATATTTGCATGTCTTCCCTGAGCAGGCCAATAAAGTACATTTGTGCTGTTAACATGTTCAGGACCACAGGCACAGATTTTTCCATTGCGATTTAATGGACCTGAATGCAGTACACATTCACTGATCATTACACAGTTCTGTGCTTGGGCTGATACAAAAACCAATACACCTGCAAATGCTGTACTGATCTAAACGCAACGTTTTTCACGGCCATGTGCATGAACCCATACACTCAAGAACATCCATGCTCCTCACCTACTTTATACAAGATCTGTGCTTTTCTTAGTATGCTTCTGTTTAACTAATTAATATATGCAATACATTTTTTAATCTCCTCATTAGGATTCAGGTCATGGAAGCACACATTATTCAGTAAATAAAAGTCTCTGTGATTGATGAGTTATTCACATAGAAATGTATTCAGAGCATTGTTCCTCTCTGTACTTTAGAATTCAGCGCAGTTACTAACATTCAACAGCCTTGCTTTTATCTTATATCTAAAGACCAAAAGAAAAGTTCAGCTAGTGTTCCTATTCCTTCCTATAGGGTCCCTGCATTGTTCTCCAGTGAAGCTGCTTCTTCCTGAACATTGAAAAAGAGGTTAAAGTGGCAGCTATCCAAATATAGCCCTTTTAATCTTTTTGATACTTTATGTAGTATATATTTTTTTTATTATAAATGGAATAAAACACACACTATTTTATATACAATTTGCTATTAACCCTCTCTATTAAAGATTGTATATACTTAATCTTGTACAATAATCTTCTCCACTTTTGATAAGGTTATATTAAAGAGACCCTAAAGCAGAATGGAACTTGAATTCTAGCAGCTATAATGACCACCGCCCACACCAGGTTTCTGTATTTTTAAAGTAGATGCAACTCAGGAGTAGGCAACCTTTGAAAGGCTGAGAACTAACTGAACAACATGAAAGAGATCAAAGATCACTGGGGTTCAGCGCACTTTTTTAAAGATATTAACTAGCAAGGCTTAAAGTGATTGTAAGGGTTTGTTTTAAAAAAAAATAAAAAATGACAAACATATCATACTTGCATATCATACTTCCTCGTCCTTGCACAGAGTGGTCCCGAACCTGGTCTTCTGGGGTCCCTCGGCGGCTCTCACGGCTTCTCCCCACATCAGATAACCCCCTGGGAGAAGCGCTGTCCCGGGGGGTTACCTTGCGGGCGCTCTCCCGAGTCCAGCATTCGGCTTTAATAGAGGCCGAATGCAGGTCTCGGGCCCCCCCCCCTGCGCCATTGGATTTGATTGACAGCAGCGGGAGCCAATGGCTGTGCTGCTATCAATCTATCCAATCAAGAGCCGAGAACCCCGGGCAGAGAGACGGCGCGTCCCTGTTGGTCAAGTTCTAAGGCTCGGGTAAGTAAAAAGGGGGCGGGGGGGGGGGCTGTGGGGCACTGCCAGTGTTTTTTCACCTTAATGCATAGAATGCATTAAGGTGAAAAAACACATAGGTTTACGACCCCATTAACTAAATAGTAAGGAAAACTTAAAACATAATAAAGCAAATATAAAAATATAAACTTAGCCTACCTTAACAGTGGACAGTGTCAGTAAGTAGAGCAGTGGATAATGTCAGTAGAGCAGTGGATGGTGTCAGTAGATTAGTGAATGTGTCAGTAGGGAAGCGGTTGGTGCCAGTAGGGCAGTGGATGGTGTCAGTAGGGCAGTGGACGTTGTCAGTAGAGCAGTGGACGCTGTCAGTAGGGCAGAGGTTGGTGTCAGTAGGGCAGTGGACTGCGTCAGTAATTATTTATATTTTTTATGATATTTTACCATTTTAGTTTTTATTTTTTTTACCATTTTATTTCTTATTTTTTGCCATCTTATTGGGGGACTTTGGTGAAATATTGGTCTAACCAGACCCATGATGTCTCACTTTTGAGACAGAGAAAAGCGATTGAGGACACAGTCCTCAATATCCATCTCTGCAGCCTCAGCTCCACAGAATGAATGAACAGGAAGATCCCTAATCATTCACAAACTGAAGCATAGAAAGAACTATTTACTATACTTCAGGCATGAATGAAAACAGAGAGTGATTGGTACCGATGACTGTGTTCATTCAGAAAAGGAAGGGGTTGGTAAAAGACATATTTACCAGCCCCTTTTCCCACTCTCCAGCCTGAAGAACCCCCACAGCAGCAGTCAGGAGAAGAGAGAAGGGGAAGCCAGTGGCACTGCAAGAAGAGGCTGGTAGCAGAATGAAGGGGAACCTAGACAGGAGGGGCAGCAGGGGTAGCATTTACTAGAATTAATTTCCTGTATTTTCCTCCTGTGGCAGCTAAATGCCACCAGGAGGGAGAGAAGTAGAAGACGCCTTTCAGCTGCCACAGGAGGAAAATACAGGGAATCAGGGAGATCAGTTCTAGTAAATGCCGCCCTCGCCGCCCTTCCTGTCCAGGTTCCAGGAGTCAGGAAGGAAGGGATGCATTCTATTCATCATCTGCCCGCGATCCACTGGTTGCCGACCCCACCTTAACTTGGTAACATTTAAAGTATAACTAAAGGCAAATGGGAGCATCCCTCTCTTTCCTATTTTTTCATACTGGCTGCTAAGAGACCTCGGATCCTGTGCTATTGGATATTGTCGAGACCAGTATTGGCCCCAAGGAGGAACAGGAACCTATCAGTCCCTGGCTGACCCTGTATGAGGAGATCCGCTTTGGTGCCATTCCTGATGGTTAAGAGTCATCCCGATTACATCATATGGGCTTATTTGAGCTTGCCCTCTGGTAAGCACATTCAACTAATGGTGGTGGATCACGGTGTTCCTGATTTTACAGTCACCAGCTTTTGTATTTTCACCCTGTCACTTATATGAACACTACTTTATTTATATCACTGGACTTCTGTGGATATTTGTTTTGTTCATTTTTTTTGGATTTTTTATTATTTCCAAATCACATATTATCTTAATTTTAGTCACTAGCGCGGCTTTTTTGTTTTATTTTGTCTGTTTATTGTGCATATCACGCAATGTTTTAGCTGCTGCTTCTTATCACTTTATTATTGTATATAATCCCACATGGTATTCAATTGATCAATATTATCTACTATTAGGGTTTTCTAGCTATGGATTAGCGCGGTGTTTACTTCCCCTTTTTTATAACTAAAGGCAAAACCTTTTTCCTGACGGCTCCATGTCAGCACAGCTGGGTATAGGCTCCGCCCCGATACCTCCAGGACTTAACTCATATAAATTTGAGCCCACCTACAGCCTCAGCATTCTTCTTTTTTCCTCCTATGCGCAGGACCTAGGTGTGCTTCTCTACCTGGCAGGTCTAAATGGCTGGCCGTCCGTCCATGTGTGGATTAGACTGGACGCAGTCCCTGGTTTCTCAGCTAAATGACCCATAATCCAGGGAGCCCTGCTACTGGTCCTCAGGTGCAGCTTCTGTCGGAGCTAACAGCTTTGTCTGGGGTCCGCTGGGTCCATGTAAAGTGGGCAGCAGTGTTGGCAGAGTCTCCTCTATGCACGCGCACCCTTGTTGTGCCGGTGTTTACGGTCGGATGTAATTTAAATTTAAATTAAATGTAATTCTATTGCAAATTCCTACCTTTTTTATCACTGTTCTGAACAAACTTTTTTATTATGTCCTGATTCCTGGCAGGGCAAGGTTTAGCTCATGAACCACCTGGTGAATCAGGGCTGTAGATGGAGGCTTCGTTCTCCCTCTAGCAGTGGTTAACCCTTTAGGGCTTTTTTTACTACGCAAACTATTTTACTGCATTTAATTATTTCTATGGGCTGGTTTGTTAAATGGCACGTAAAACTTTGTGGAAAGGTTATTTATTGGTAATTACCAGTCTCGGAGCAAAAAAGCCCTCATTAAAGAAGATGTGGATGAACATGGTGGTATGAGTCTTGCTTTTATATGGTTATATGTTCTGGCAATGACCAGTCTAATAGCCTTCCCAGGCAAATCAGCCTCTTCAGACTCTCCAAAGGGGAAGATGTGGAGGAACATGACTGTGTGAATTTTGCTTTGATTAAGCAACCAGAGATGAGGATGATGATACCTAACAGGTTGTCTTATTTATTAAAAAAGTGGCCAATACACTCAAAGGAGTTATTCCCACTTACCCTGTGAAGGGGTTGAATTCTCTGGCAAGGAGCAGTCTCACAGCTTTCTAAAGCAAAACATCCCTCTTCAGACTCTAAGAGGAATACACGGATGGGCATGACAGTATGTATCCCCCTGGCTCAAGCAGCCAGGGATAAGGATGACACCTAATAGGATGTCAAATTCAATAAACACATTGTCAATACACTCTAAAGGAGTGTTTACTGCTCACCCTTTGAAAGGGTTATCTGCTCTGGCAATGAGAAGCTGCCTAGCCATACCAGGTGAAACAGCCCGTTTTCCAAATTTTTCAGATGGACATGACTGCATAATTCTGCTTTGTTCAAGCAACCAAGAATAAGGATGACGACACCTAACAGGTTGTCACATTCATTAAGCCTGTTGTCAATACACTCTAAAGGAGTGCTTCCACTCACCCTGTGAAAGGGTTACCAAGCAGTCTCAAGCCTTCCCAGGGAGGCAATCTGCTTCAGATTCTTCCAAAGAGAAGACAGACGAGCATGACTGCAAGAATGTTGCCTTGTTCAAGTGACCAAGGATAAAGACGACGACAACGACACCTAACCGGTTGTCACATTCATTAGGCATGTGGTCAATACACTCTAAAGAAGTCGTTTCCACTCACTCTGTGACAGGGTCATATATGGTGCCAGTGAGTAGTCTCAGAACCTCCTCAGGCAAATTAACCCTTGTCAGCTTTTTCCCAAGTAGAGGTGAATGAATATGTGATTCCTACTTTGTTCAGGCAGGCTGTGATTAAGATGACGGTGACCAAGTTGTCAAAATTAAGCATATGGTCACGACACTGTAAAGGAATTGCTGAATTCATCTTCTGCAAGGGCCATTTATTCTGGCAATGTCCAGTCTTCTATTTAGAGCCTTCTCAAGCCAATCAATCCTATTCAGTCTCTTCTGAACATAAAGTTGAAGACGACCTTTGTCCAGAATGGTAAGGTTGGTGAAATGCCTTTAAAAAAAGAAATTAAGCTTTGAAAGTCTTTGACGTACCTCCAGAAGACAGCTTGACAATTCTCTTATGTTGGATGGATCAAGTGCTCGTTCTACAAGATTGGAGTATGTTGTCACAGCAGGATGTAAAAGTTATGCTCTTTTGAACTGAAAGATGTCCAGGGGTTGGGATCACCACTCTGGTCAGTGTGTGTCCCTTGTGGGATTGGCCATATACAGTACATGTCCTTACCATCATAAGATGTTGTGGCCTTTAAGGACAAACGCTATCACTGCATTTTTTTTTCTTTTTGATCGTAGAAGATCAAGCCTAAATTTAATAGTGGTCAGTTTGGCTTCCTGCCTCAAGATGAATGTCTGCTGAGTTAAAGGAGACCAAAAAACTCAAGAGTCAGTTTCACTCTCACTCCAGAGAGGTTAGCTTCTGCATTTCTGGCTGGGAGTCCAGGAAAAACTGGGAAGCTAGTGCAGTAAGTCAATAAAGAGCTCCATGTCAGGATGCTTTCTGTTATTTTGGGATTGTGCCTCCCAAATACATGCCTTAGGGGCACTATGTGGTTCCTCTGTGGACAAAGGTACGGCTTTGGTGATTGACACGTGGTCCATTAAGGCAAGCATTTTAGGCCATATTTGGAGATCTTTCATCCTTCACGTCTCAGATTGAGCCACAAAAAATCACCTCGCTCCAGCAGCTCCCGTTCAAGTCGGGTTTCTGGACCAGTGGCCTAAACTTGTGGTTGAAGAAACTAAATCGCCTGCAATGTGGGGTGTGCCTGGTCAGAAGAATCTTCAGGAAAACTATTTGTCCAGGACAATGAATGGTCCAGACTACTGCGAGTCTTTCGAGAACTAACAGAGCTTGGTATTTTTCTTCCAGAGGTAGACCACTCACATCCCCAGTCAACACCAAGTTGCTGAAGTTCCATTCCAGGGCCCAGAATTGGCAAGCAATCGGGGGGGGGGGGGGGGGTGGAAGATGCTGATTGCCGAGTGGATCTCCAAGACAGCTTATGACTTTCTGCTGCTCCCTCTGATTCTCAGCTTCCAGCTGAGGCTGTGGCAGGGGAAGGTGACAGTTCTGGTGATAATCCCAGATTGGCCGAAGGGGTCTTGGCACCCTTTGCTCATCCTTATAAGTGTCAAGGATTGACTCCCTCTGTAAGATCAAATCTTCTCCAAAGTCCCATTCATCCAGCATCCAACAGACTCAGGCTGATGGCCTGGGTCTTGAGAGGCAGAGGCTAATGGATTTTGAATGCTCTGTGAAGATTGTAAATACTCTTACGAAAACAAAAAAGGACAGTGCTAACCGTGCCTATAGTAGAATATGGCATAAATTCCCAGTATTATTGCTGATCAAGATTTTATGCTGGACTCTTCAGAAGTCTGTTCTGAAATGCCTGCAGGCATGGCTTGATTTGGGTCTATGCATAAGAATTCTATAGGCACACATTTTGGCTATCTCTGCCTTCACTGGCATACAATGGGCATCCAACACTTAATTATACTGTTTTTAAAGATGCAATTTGGTTGAAACCTCAAATTGTTGTTTCCAAAATGGGATCTCCCATTGCTGTTACACGTTATTGCATCAGATACCTTCACCATCACCCTGTGGTACCTCTCACTGAAAACTGCTTTACTGGTGGCAATAACATCAGCCAGAAGAGTCAGCATTGGTGGCCTTGGGGTTTAAAGAACCCATACTCGCGTACTTCCAGACAGGGTGGTACTCATGCCAATGCTCGAATTTTGTGCATGAACTGACCTTCAGAGTCCATATCACTCAAGAGGTTGTCCTCCTACGTTCAATTTGGGAAGTACTCAAGAAATTAGCCCATTGGATGTGGGCCAAGCTTTAAAATGTTTAATCAAGGCGACTTCTGCCATCAGGAAGTTGGAGCATCTGTATGTCATTCCAGGTGGAACACATAATGATTTTACGGTTTCCAGCAAGATTATTGCCTCTTGGTTGGTAAAGCTCATCTCCTTCGCCTACAAGTTGAAAGGGTTGGCCGTGCCAGGAGAATCACGACACCCTTCACTTGAAGGGTCTCGACCTTGAGAGTGTCTGAAACTATCTGCAAGGCAGCTACGTTGGCACCAAAATATTCATATTCACGGCTTAATGACAGTTGAGTTTGGCAAAGGCATCCTGGCTTCTTTTTTTTTGTCAGAATTGAGGAGTGTGTAGCATTATCATTCCCCTGTTTTGGCTAGTTAGTTCCAAGCTGTGCTGACATTGAGCCGTCAGGAAAACGGAAAATTGAATTCAAATACTTACCTTCATTTTCCTTTCCTGACGAGCTCCATGGCAGCACAGATCCCACCCAGCTTGGTAGGAATAGTTACAGAACGCTGAGGTTGTAGGTGGGCTCAAATTTATATGAGGGCTCAAATTTATATGAGTTAAGTCTTGGAGGCATGGGGGGGTGGAGCCTATACCCAGCTGTGCTGCCATGGAGCTCGTCGGGAAAGAAAAATTACAGTAAATATTTGAATTCAGTTTTTTAGTTTTGGATAGAATGGAGAATGATTACAACATCTCTCAGGATTTTATTGCTGTCTCCCAGTTGGGGAAATTAACTCTCCCTTTTCTCCCTAACTGTTGTCACTAAAAGTGAAAGAAAATCCCAATTTGAGTGGTAACCAGAATTGGAATAGATGGGAAATCTTCCACTCAGGACACTAGTTCTGGTGACCCTGGTGACACACCAAAGTTTCCCTTACTTTGGAGGGATTACCTCTCACTTTCTGTTGTGGCTTTAAGACAGCAAGCAAAGGAAAATCTCCTCAATGGGACAAAATCTCCCCTATGGCCAAAAACCTGACAGGGGTTTTAGCTCTCCCTTACTGTATAGAAAAAAAAGCCTTTAGATCTACTTTGCCTTGCTAAAACACTGTTTGTCATTCGAAATTGCCATTTTTCCTGTAAAATTTTTGTTTGCACCATTTTTGTTCATCCTTTGTTTTCATCCCAGTGCTGATCTCTTGCATCTTCATTGCAGCCATGTTCTATATGAGGCTATATAAGCCTTTTTCTGCAATACTCACCTTCAGTGTAGAACTGTCCTTGTTAGTACTTTGTTTCCATCACTAGATGTTTTCAGTCACTAGATGTTGGCCAGCATCATTCAACCCAGGTTGTCCTGGACCCACCACAGCCTGTGATTGGACAGTGAAGGAAAAGCAGCACAGTAATGAGCTCATCTCTCTGTCATTTTTCTTTCTCCTCCTTTCAGCAAGCTTGTCAGCACATTAACTAATTAGGCACTTGTTGCGCCAAGATTGCCAACTAGGCTCTCCCTTTCTGCCCCCTTCTCCATTCATAGAAGCTGTGCTGTAGCTTTCATCACTGAAGGATGAATGAAAGGTTCACCTCCTCTATTTGCACATCGCTTTTCACTGATGGAGTCTATAGTGCATATTTTACGAATGAAGGAGAGGGGCAGAAAAGGTACGCAAAGTTGGCACTCTTGACTATGTCAGATCCAGCGGCTGTATTAATACCTGCTACATTTCCGTGAGGTTTGGGGGGGGGGGGGGGTTTGGTGTCAGGGGACAGAAGATTTTTAGACACCAGCCACCAGCACTTTGAATGTAGGTACCATCTCTTGTGCTGATTATCAAAAAAATTAACTTAACTTAATTTTTAAAACTAGGCTTTAAGGCTTCATTTGCACAGCTGTGAAAAAAAACACATATACAAGTGTTTTTTAATTATGGATCTAAATTCAGCTGCATTTTTTTCAATGGAGCAATTCACACAGTTGTGTAAACATGCATTGCATTCAGATCTGTAACACAGAATTAAAAAATCTGAGTCTAAGAACATGAGCTTTATGCACTTGCATGTATTAACACATGTATACGGTGGCGGTGCGTCCATTAAGGGCTTTGCTAACACAGAACCGCTTCTCAGCCAATCAGGTGGCGTGGTTGTAATAACGGTCACCTAAATGGCTGAAGGCAGAGGCGATACCATTGACCGCCTAGCAGAACAGGAAGAAGACGTGCACATAGCACACAGGAGCCATTGCCACGCTACCAGTCCCACAGCTCGCCGCCTGTCCCACTGACTGACCCGCCACCATGATGGGATAAGTGTCGGGCATACGGCGGGCAAGCGGGCACAGTGGCTGCATTTGCTGGGCATAGTGACTGCATATTATGGGCACCGAGGCTGCAATTGATGGGACACTGTTGAACGCATTTGCTGGGCATAGTGGCTGCATATTATGGGCACCGAAGCTGCAATTGATGGGCACAGTTGGCTGCATTTGCTGGGCACAGTGGCTGCATATTATGGGCACAGAGGCTGCTATTGATGGGGCACAGTTGACTGCATTTTCTGGGCACAGAGGTTGCATATTATGGGCACAGGAGGTTGCATATTATGGGCACAGTTGGCTGCATGATATGGGCACAGTTGGCTGCATATGATGGGCACAGTTGGCTGCATTTGCTGGGCACAGTGGCTGCATATGATGGGCACAGTGGCTGCAATTGATGGCACAGTGGCTGCAATTGATGTTTTTGTTTCAGTATTTTTCTGAATTTTTCGGTTCGTTTGACCCCCCCAAAATTTGAGCAAAGTATACACTTTTGTACATGCGTAAATTAAGTCTAAATAAAGGGGATAATAAGGTATCATTAAGTACACATACGCAACTATAATCAAGTGTGATAACATCAGTAACATTTTTACGGCTGTGTGAATGATGCCTAGTGGTGCATTAGTGAATACAGACCAACACTGATATTTGTGATTCTGTATATTTACCCAAGGTATTGCTGAAAGGATTTAAGCCATGTTTTGTTATCTCTCTTCAAAGCACTATATCCGGTAGCTTTCTCCTGCTCCGTTCTTCTGTTATCAGCCTAATAACTCCTGACAAGTTCTCCATCACATATGATAAAAGCAGGTGGAGTTTTGTGTTGGGGAGGATGCTATAAATAGATTAGCAGCATGCTGAACGAACAAAGCTGAAAGTCTCTACCTATGAGGAGAGGGGATGTGTGCCTTGTCTCCAATCGGCTTTCTTCGCTGTATGCCCAGGCTTCACTGCAGTGTTGAACAGGAAGAGAAAATCTCCTAACACGATGTGCACTTTCTGAACAGTATATAAAGCTGAAGACAGCAGATATACAAATAAAAATTATGTAGGGGGAATTGTTTCATCCCTGTGTATCATCTGCGGCTGTTCACTTTACTGGGTATATGTGAGAGTTTACATCCACTTTAACCACTTGACGACCTACTCACGCAGATATACTACGGCAGAATGGCAGGACTGGGCGAAACCCCATACGGGTACAGCTTCGCCTTTAAGAGCCGCCAGAGGGCATGCCTGCTGCAGAGCAGGGGACCCGATGCACGTGGCCAGCGGGCGCAATCGCCACCGGCCATGCGCGATTGCGTGCACGAGAGCCAGCACGCAGATTTAAACACACAAATTCCTGTTTCATCGGGGGAGAGGAGACATATCATTTGTTCCTACTGAGTAGGAACAATGATATGTCTCCTCTTCCAGTCAGTCCTATCCCCATACACATCTAGGGAAAACAAATTTAACTCCTTGGTCGCCCCCTAGTGTTAACCCCTTCCCTACCAGTGACATTTATTGGCATATTTATAGCAATGATCGCTGTATAAATGTCAATGGTCCCAAAAATGTGTCAAAAGTGTCCGATCTGTCCCTCACAATGTTGCAGTACTGCTAAAAATCACAGATCACCGACATTACTAGTAAATAAATAATAAAAATGCCATAAATCTTTCCCATAGTTTGTAGAAGCTATAACTTTTGCGCAAACCAATCAATATACATGTTTTGCAATTTTTATTACCAAAAATATGTAGAAGAATATATGTTGGCCTAAACCGATGAAGAAATGTTGTTTTATAAAAAACATTTGGGGGTATGTATTATAGCAAAAAGTAAAAAATCTTTTTTTTTTTTCAAAATTGACGCTCTTTTTTTTTGTTTATAGCACAAAAAAGAGGTTATCAAATACCACCAAAAGAAAGCTCTATTTGTGGGGAAAAAAGGATGCAAATTTTGTTTGGGTACAGCATTGCATGACTGCACAATTGTCAGTTAAAGCGACGCAGTTCCAAATTGTAAAAAGTCCTCTGGTCAGGAAAGGGGTAAAATCTTCCGGGGCTGAAGTGGTTAAGGTAAAACCCTTCTGCCTTTAGAACCACTAACCCCCAAAACATTACATATGTTATGAAAGCATTTTTTTATGTCACATGATATTGGCGAGCATTTTTATCAAACCCATATTTATGGTTAAAAAAAAAATTACCCCAAAAATGTTTAATTTTGGTGCACACAATCACAATATTACCCAATCTATTGATAAATATATTGATAAAGATGAAGTTTCATCAGATAAATAGCTATCAAAAATGTAAAACCTTAAAGTTGTGCGTGGCTGTGAAATGGTCAAAGACTTCAGCACCCAAAATTGTCCATAGGTGATGCTCAGGTCATCAGTACAGTACAGTTACCAGAGTTAACCATAGAAGGTAGAATTAAAGTGATTGTAAAGAAAACATTTTTCTTTAAAAAAAAAAAAAAATAACAAACATGTCATACTTACTTACCTGCTCTGTGCAGTGGATCCTCCTCTTCTCGGGTCCCCTGCCATTGCTCTGGGCTCTTCCCCCTTGCCGAGTGCCCCCATAGCAAGCCGCTTGCTGTGGGGGCCCTCACGCGCACTCATTCCCGAGCCTGCTCTCTGCATTCATAAGACACAGAGAGCGCGGGCCAGCCCCAACCCCAGCTCCTGCCCCACTGGCTGTGATTGACAGCAGCGGGAGCCAATGGCTCCTACTGTTGCATCTCAGCCAATCAGGAGGGAGAGACCCAGGAGAGCATCCGGTCTCGTGCACATCGCCTGATCAGGATTGGACTTGGGTAAGTGAAAAAACCTTCAGCCTTTACAACCACTTTAATCATAGCCTTAGAATTTAATTATTGCTCTCATTTAGACATGCAATAGCTACAATAGCTACACCGACACACTTGTTTACATACAAATGTATAATCCTGTTTTAGGTCGTATTTATGCAGAAATTTTTTTAATTCACAAGGGTTCAGAAGCTTTAAAACACCACTGTATGTAGTAAGCCTCCCCTAGCAAGGTGGAGGAGTTAAATAGCTACATGTACAGTATAATTATTACCGTATTTATCGGACCATAAGACACACTTTTCCCCCCCAAAAATATGGGGAAAATGTCTCTGCGTCTTATGGAGCGAATATACACCAGGCACCACCCCCCGCCGGAGCCATGTTAGTACCGGAAGAGAGCGGAGGACAGACATCCCAAGCCCCCACGAGCGCTGGGCAATCTCCGGGATGGGTCTGACACTTGCTGAGACAGAAGACAGAGCAGCCCGAGCAATGGCAATGGTCACTCAGGCTGCATTAATGGCAATGGTCAGGCTGCATTAATGGCAATGGTCAGGCTGCATTATTGGCAATGGTCAGGCTGCATTATTGGCAATGGTCAGGCTGCATTTATGGCAATGGTCAGGCTGCATTTTATTGGCACTGGTAAGTCTGCACTTCTTTGGCACAGTTAACGCTGCATTTCATGGGCATTGGTAAATATTTTAGTACACCATTTGGTTCAGAATATTTATTTTCTTGTTTTCCTCCTCTAAAACCTAGGTGCGTCTCATGGTCAGGTGCGTCTTATGGAGCGGAAAATACAGTACATTGATCAAACTTTGAATGATTTTCATAGTTACCATGGTTACATGAAATCGGATTCTTTTGCACTTACTTAAGGGTGTAGAGATTACAAAATGTTTCTCATAAATTATTATTATACACAAATTATATAACGCCAACAGTTTACGCAGCGCTTTATAATGTATAGGGGGACAACACAATTACAGTACAATACAAAAGGTACAGGAGGGCCCTGCTCGTAGAGCTTACATTCTAGGGACGGGGTGGTGGTACAAACGGTAATAGCTGCTGAGAATGATTTGATGAGGGTGGTTCGGGGATAGTTGTTGTTAGTTGGGTTTGGGATAGGCTTCCCTGAATAAATGAGTTTTCAGGGATCTCTTAAAGGTGGACAGGGTAGGGCTGATCGGACATAATGGGGCAGGGAGTTCCAGAGGATGGGAGAGGCTCTGGAGAAATCCTGAAGGCGAGCATGGGAGGAGGTAACAAGGGAACTAGAGAGCAGGAGGTCCTAGGGGACCATTTGGGTGATATCTGCAAATGAGGTTGGTGATGTAGATGGGGGCGATGTTGTGGATGGCTTTGTATGTTATGGTTAGCATTTTGAATTTTACATGGTGGGGTAGGGGAAGCCAGTGAAGGGATTGGCAGGGAGGGGCGGCAGTCACGGATCGATTAGTGAGGTGCATTAGTCTAGCAGCAGCATTCATAATAGACTGAAGGGGGGATAGCCTGCTTAAGGGTAGGCCATTAAGGAGAGAGTTGCAGTAGTCAAGGCGGGAAATAATCAAGGAGTGAATGAGTTGCTTTGTGGTGTCATTAGTTAGGAAGGGTCGAATTCTGGAGATGTTGCAGAGGTTAAGGTGGCAGGATTTAGCCAGTGATTGGATATGGGGGCTGAAGGAGAGGTCAGAGTCAAGGATTACACCCAGGACCCTGGCATGTGTGGAGGGACCAATGGTTGTGTTGTTGATATTAATGGTGAAGTCACAGGGGGGGGGGGGGGGGGGGGGGGACCGTGAAGGAGGAAATATAACAAGCTCATAAATACATATGTGTTTGGTGTGCGAGTATACAGTATATGGTATATACAAAATATATAGATATATAGAAAACATATTTTTTTGTGTGTAAAAAAAAAAAATACCCATAAATATATCATGTAAAATAATGTGCATAGGTGTATTGCTCAAACCCTCTCAAATTAAAATTAAAATTGAAATCACGCTACTCAATAATATAAAGTATATAAAAGAGAGTGGTAAATTATTTTAGTGAAACACAACCAGATAATCATAAATATTCTTATCTAACTCAAATTGGTCACCATTATTTTTGCCACAAGACCAATGTCATTTTGGATGGAGGTACACCAATTATCAATGTGAAATGTATCCATTTAATGTTCTATGTCTTGGCATAGGTCTTGCTCTTTATAGGAATTTATAGGGTGATATTGCCTTTTAACATTGTCTCCAGGGAAAACAAAAAGAAGGACCCCACTGGACCCCTTTCTCAAGAGTTGAGAAAGGGGAGCATGCTCTCAAAATGTTTTTTCCATGGTAACCCAACCATTGATTTCCAGGAAGTGCTCCCTAAACTTCTACGGCCACTGACAGCTTTGCCACAAGCCATTTGTGTTCAGTAGACAGATGCTGCTAGTGCATTCAGTTCCTTTTCTCCAGGCTATGAGCTTAGCAATGAGAGCAGTGTGAGCCAGACACAGTAGGAAGCATTTGAGTGGCAAGGCTACCAGTGGCTTACAAGCACGCTATTTATTTGGAGCATGTGAGTGGATTATTTTTATTTAGTTTAATGCATTTTAATAAAAACATTAATTGCACTACTCTCTGCGCTTCCCCTTTTTTTTTTTTTTGTTTTTTTTTTTTAGGTTATTTGCATCTCCCTGTGCATGATCTGAGGGCAGCTGCTAAGGACTAATGCTGGAGGAGGGCATCACATGTACTGTGAAGATCTATTGATTGGGGCACCCAAGTGTGATTAGATTGAAAACTTTCTCTTGTGATTTACTGTATGTCTCTCTAGAGTGGTCTGCACCAGAATAAAAACATTTCTGCTGCCCATTGGATGAACTAGATGGACTTGTGTCTTTTTTTAACCAGATTAACTATGTACCTATGTTTCGATAGCTTTAACGACAGGCGGGGCAGATTCAGGTAGATCTTAACAGAGCCGCTTTTACAAATTTTTGATATTACTGCACCAAAAATGTTTGTAGACAATAAAACTGGAGATAATTAAGATCAACTCTAACTTGGCATAGAGTGACAGGCCAGAGTGCCTGCCTCTATATGATGTGTAGCAGAGTGGCATATTTGTTACTGTTACCCCCCTCCCCTCTCCACTGATCACTGCTTGTTAGCTGACTGCCTCCTAGCAACTAGTGACGCTGACAGTGGGCAGAGCCTGATGGAGAAACTGGGACACTAGTTTCCCATCAGGTCTACTGTATCCTTGTGATTGACAGCAGCCAGTGGGCAGAATCTATGGACAATTTCAGGCTGTATATTGGCTAAGTATCCACTACCTGCTGTGAATCACAAGGGGAGTGGACCTGATGGGGAACTAGTGTTTGTGAATCCCCATCAGACTCCCCCGGCTCAACTTCAAAGATCCCCCGCCACTGCAGATGTCTATGTGAAGATGGAAGCGCAGTGTATGAACACCTCAATCCTAGTGCACATTACACCAGATGCTTAAATATTTCACCAGTGCTGAAATTTGCCATGTAATGGTACGTTGGAATTCCAAAGGGTGTCTCAGACACAATGTTGTCATTCACTAATCATATAAAATTATGATATAAAAAATTATTAGTGAATGACCATTGTTGCTTTGGCTTATATATATTATGGCCTCTAGTGTCTGAAGATGTAAATTCTCTTTGTTTTCTATGTGCAGAAACTGGTGATTGTTGGGTATCTATCCGCTTGTTTTTCCTTAGTCTGAAGTGCACTGATGTTGGTACATATGCGTACGTGCATTGCGATGTCATTGCGTGCATGTGCCCACACTTGGTGGCCATTTTCAATAGTATTTATAGGCATGTCTGAGCACAGGTAAGTTATACCTCTGATGCAGCCGGCTTGACTGGTGAAACCAGTCAGGTTTTCATGGACTTGGCCTCCTCCTTTCTGCTCTAATGAGGTGTTGTGCCTTTACTGGGACTGATAAGTATCAATTTATTTGCCTTTCTCATGGATGGATGCCTGAATGGATAGCAATTCTACTTTGCTACCACCCTTAAAGGGGCATTGGCTGGTATTCATTTATCATGAAACAGTAATGGGACATCAGCCTGATACCATGATCATTGATGTCTGTCTGTTTTTACTTAAACAGGGCATAGCCTTCTATCATTCCTCCTATGTCCAAGCAGAGTTGATATTTGCATGAACTTTACAACATCACCATCCTCTTTGTTGGGCCAATCAGCTGTGTGGCCTGATAATTGACTTATCAAATGTTGGTGTGCATGAACTGAGCAACATTGTTATCCCCTTTATTGGGGTTATTAGACCTCTGATTTGAGGTGAGATCCATCCAGTGTTGGTGTGCATCAAACGAGGTTGACAGTTCTAACACCAGCTTTTTGTGCATCCTAAACTGCAAATCAAAGCCAGTCTTTGGCCTATAATGTATGGGTGGTTGGTGGGACATTTTGGATGCTTCCCTTAGCTACTTTGTAACATCTCTTCAATATACACACAATTGTTTGGAATTCAAGGCATGGACAATTCTTGCGTGATTCCCACAATACTGGGACCCAGCATTCTTGCGTGATTCCCACAATACTGGGACCCAGCAATTTTTACATTCATGATGATTTTTCTAATGCTGCACATATTGGGTTCTTGTCATCATAAATCCAAACACTCAATACCTAGTAAGTAGGGGCCTTGTCCAGTTGTTTTTAGCCAATATATGTTTTTTTACAAATTTTGCATGTTTTGAGCATTTCATGTTAAATAAAATTTGCTATATAATTTCACAATTGTACGTTGTCACTGGAGTGTTCCCAGATATGCCTATAGGATTTTTCCTTATGATGTGATAAATATATATGGTGGAACAGAGTCTGAGCCAGGTTTTTGTTGGTTGTTTTTTTTTGTGCATTATAACAATAATCATTATTGTTATACAGAATTTAAAGGACATCAGATATCATGGATGCTAAACACTTTTGTACATATTGCTGGACCCCATAATATATTTTTTCAGTAAATTGGTTGCGTTTCACAGAAGAATTTTAATTGTTTAATTAAAAGTGATATTTTAAGACAACTCACCTTGTTCCCAGATCTTATTCTCCTTTATACTTAATGTAAAAATAGTCACATCTATACAGAATTGAGAGATCTTATTTTTATGGAACATCCTTGCGCAAGTTATTTTCTCTTAGGTACCATGTTTGGCAAAAGAAGGCATGTGAAGTAAACCTTGTTATAAAATTACCATGATGCCGTTCATATTAGAATATTTAATAGTTAAAAGAGCCAAGAAATGAGACAGGTTCTATCTGATTTACTGTACCTGCTAATGCATACTGTGAGAGTAAAAATTTCAGGTTTTATTGTGATCTAAAAAAAATTTGTAATTTCTATTTTTACCTTTCTTATGGCTTTTTATGTTATTTATGGATTCTAAACCAATGTACAATTGTCAGAGACTAATTATCTTATATTACAAAAATTCTTCTATAAACATTGTTTAAAAAATCTTTTTAGAGACACCATGAATTTTGTGGCATTGTTTTTCATACCTTAATTTTCTAACCTTCTTTTCTATTTGTTTCATAGCCCTGATAAAAAAGACAGTGTTTAAGCCACTGAAAGGCATTGGCTGTCATAATCAACTATTTGATGCACAATTAAAGTTAGTTTGGACCCATTTACTATTGGGCTGGCACTCTTCGTGCTATTTTATTCTCTGATCTTCACTAGTAGCAGTGATGGTGCAGATGGATTTGAGACTTAGTGCACTCCCAGGTTGCATCCCTTGAGATATCCTCACTGTTGCCCATATCTGGGTCACAGGAACTTATTGACAGAGAAGAGGTATAAACATGGTCATTACAAGGAACTTCCTGAGGGTGACAAGCAGAGACTGGGGTAAACAGGCTGAGAAGGCATGAAAGCAAGGAATGTACAGAAAGATGCAATGACAAGATAGGCTAATTTCCTTATCAACTGTGACTTCAAAGTCTCTTTGCTGATGTCAGGAATCAGCAAAACATGTGTAGGTATCTCACAGGTAAGAAATTCACTGACAACAACCCCTTGATCGCCCCCTAGTGTTAACCCCTTCCCTGCCAGTGACATTTATACAGTAATCAGTGGCTTTTTTTTAGCTCTGATCGCTGTATAAATGTCAACGGTCCTAAAAAAGTGTCAAAAGTATCCGATCTGTCTGCCCCAATGTCACAGTCCCGCTAAAAATCGCTGATCACAGCCATTACTAGTAAAACAAATAATAATAATAAAAATGCCATAAATCTATCCCATAGTTTATTGGAACGTGAGGGGGCTCCACTCACCTCTTAAGAGGACCATGATGCGCATGTGCCTTAAAAAAATTCTACCAGGAGTGTTATGTTTTTATAGACGCTATAAAGTTGGAGCAACAATTTATTCTAGATCCTTCTGACTCGGCGAGGGAGGTGTGGCAGGCCGCTCAATCAGCATATGAGCGGGTGCTTACCTCAACCGCCGAAAAAAAACGCTTCTTCTCCAAACAGGCATTTTTTGAGGAAGGGGAAAAAACAGGGCGTATGCTTGCCCGCATAGCAAACTCACACCAATGATCACCTGAGGGCATTATGCAGGAGTTAGCTGGGTTCTATGAAGAGCTATACTGCTCTGGTGCCGCCTATGACATGGAGGCTCTAGACCGGTACCTTGGTGGGCTGACATTTCCCAGATTCACCAAGGAGCAGAGGGATGGGCTGGATGCACCTCTCACAGTGGAGGAATTACAAGAAGCTGTAGGGCTGTTCCCTAACTGTAAGGCCCCAGGGGGAGGATGGTATACCCATGGAAGTGTACAAACAACATGCAGAAACAATAATGCCCCATTTACTACAGGTATTTAATGCTGCAAACCAATCAATATACGCTTACTGTGATTTTTATTTTTTACCAAAAATATGTAGCAGAATACATTTTGGCCTAAACTGAGAAAGAAATTAGTTTTTTTTTAACTTTTTTGTTTGGATATTTATCATAGCAAAAAGTTAAAAATATAGTATTTTTTTATATAATATTTTTTTTCAAAATTTTTGCTATTTTTGCTTTTTTTCGTTTTTTTTTTTATTTTTTGTTTGGATATTTATCATAGCAAAAAGCAAAAATTTTTTTTTTTTATAAAAAAATAAAAACCATAGAGGTGATCAAATACCACCAAAAGAAAGCTCTATTTGTGGGAAAAAAGGACATAAATTTTGTTTGGGTACAACTTTGCACGACAACACAATTGTCAGTTAAAGCGAAGCAGTGCCGTATCCCAAAAAATGGCCTGGTCATTAAGGGGGCAAATCCTTCCGGTCCTTAAGTGGTTAAAGAAATTGTCTGTCTTAGGTGTCAATTGCTGTAGGTACACCTCTACAAAGAATGACAATACTAAGTGACCTAAGACTGAAATAAATAAACGGAGCATGGGGGATGACTAGATAAATACACTGCAGTACAAGGGAGCAAGACAAAATAGAAGTAATGAATGACAACAATGACTGAACTGAGGATAATGTATGCTGATAGAAAGTACAGAGGATGACCAAGTGACTGGTAAATAGGCTGGCTTGAAAAAGAGTAAGGAAGGACAAAAACAGAGCTAGGGAGTAAAGACAGCATAGCTAAGACTAGGCTAAGGAAAGAAGAGGGTTAACATAAGAGTGAACAATACCTTTGGAAACCAAATCAAGAGCCAAGACAGAGACAAAGCTGGAACATAAACTCAGGGTTATGGGAATAGCAAATCAGAAAGCTGAGAACATACTATCCGTACCAAGATCACAAAAGAAGGTTCCAACAAGAGCCAAATGAGGACACGCCATGACAGTCCCAGTTATATTTCAAATCACAGTAATCAGTGTAAAACCTACATTGTACAATCCTTAAACAGGTGACAAAGAACCATAAGAAAACTGCTAAACAAATGTGCTGTTAATGGGTAGCTCTGAATTAACCCTCTGCACACTGCTATGAATACATATTTCAAGAAAACTTTTGCAAAAAATACAACAATTCTTGGCCAGTCCCTACTCTACTCTGCAAACTGCCACATGCTTTTTGGTTAAAGGTTGTAGCATACTTCCTTGGAGTTATAGTGCCAACATAGGGGAGAACGACACAGCTGGGGGAAATGTACAGACTTGGGTATCGTCATTGACCTGGGGGGGTTAAAACCCTGCAGTTGAGCCATGCTTTTACTGCCTTCAACAGCTATCTCTTAACTGGAGCAGCTACAAGCAGCAGCTGAGGGTGTACACATGCTGAGGTTGTGATGCTCTCGTTTCCGGATGTGGCAAGAACTATATACCCTGTCCCTTTTGGAAGGTGCTGCCACTCACTGAACATAACCCATTCAAGTGGATGGGTAAGTTGAACCACCACAGTAAAGCCTGATTTGTTGCCTTGATGCCTTGATGTTCCCTTAAAGTTAGAACAGGAGGGGTACCCTTGATTCTCCCATTCAGGTGGATGGACCAGCTCTGCAACAACCCCAGACGTGTGCAATGCATGTGGCTCCAGCGTGCTAGTGTGGGGTTTTAGGGGTTAAAGCAGGTGGTGCAGGGGTGATACAACACCTCCTCATCACCTGTCAAATGATTTCTGACGAGTGATCCAAACACGGAAAGCTAGTGTGAGTTACAGAGTTGTAAACAGATTCTGAGTTAACCCTTTGCACACTGCTACATACCCTTTCATATTTCTAGTAAACTTTGCAAAAAAAAAGGGATTATTGGTTCTCATATATTGCAACACATGTTCAGTCTGGCCAGCTGTGTTTATATGATCTCTGTCTGGCCAGTCCCTACTCTACTGTGCAAAAAATGACAAATACTTACCTGCTTATATCAAACTTTAATGTACATATAGTACCAATATCAGACAGAAAGACGAAGCTGGAGGAGGGATATAGACTCAGGTCAGGTTAATGACCTGCATTATACAATACAGAGATGCATTTGCTCAAATTCAAAAAGCATGGATATACTGTATAAAACATGAGTTGCTAAAGGGTTGAAACCACATGTTAATATGAAAAATGTTTAATGATCTCTTTGCACACTGCTATACACCCTGTGGTTTTTGGGTGTCTGGATGACTTACTATCTGTCTTGGTAAAAAAGCAAACAATTTTTATTCCTTTAAAAATAGGCAAAACAAAGTAGTTTTTCTATAGCATACATAAAACATAACATTCCATACACTTCTGGAAAAATAAGGGTTAGGCTCACCATCAGCATAAACTGTCCCACAACAGAGTTTTAAAGTTCCTGCCTGCTTCAGGGGTCCAACAAAAGGGTAACAGGAGCCTGGCAGTGTCTCAGCAGAAAAAGAGCCCACAGCCCTCTCATAACTGTCTTGGTCCATACGACACCTCATGGGCACCTGCTGGTTGCTTCCTGCCATTTTCAGCCTTCTTTCACAGGTGAACTCTTTCATGACCTTAGTCAGGGTTGGAGGCTTTTTCTCACCCAAGATCTCTCCAAGCCTCCAAATTCGGGGACCCATATGAGGACTTTAAGAAGAACTATAGGCAAATGTTTTTTTTAGGGATGTTACTGATTAAAATTTTCATGTTCGATTAATCGATTTTTTTTTTTATCGATTAATCGTCTTTCAATGATAATGGTAAACAGGACACATAGAGAGGGGGAATCCCCTTAACAGAGGCAAAGACAGCAATAAAAACTATCAAGATTTTGCCTTTAGTTATACTTTATAAATCCTGGGAAACTGCAAATCAGTTTTTCCCTCTATACCGGATTACCCCAGAACTCCTCACCCGGCATGGGTGAGAATCCCTGAGTACTCCTAAAGGGACCAAAACCAAATCAATGGGGACACATACAGTACCTCTGTTCTAATCACCATACAGTCTATAGTCATTATCTTACTGTTGCTTTAAATTGGCATCCATTACTGTCAGGAACTGTTGTATATTAAGCCCACTTCCTGTCCAGCAGACATATTGCTTAATACCTCCTGCAGTGAAAAAGCATGGGAATAGCTCCACTATTTCTTAAAACTGGCCTTGGAAGCATAGGTCTGTAAGTAGGCTGTCATTAGTATTCAATTAATTAGTATCTGTTCTACTAATTCAACTGCATTTTTATGTGTGTTTAGTAGTATTTTCTGCAGGGATTTCCTTTAGATAGGCCTAATTTCTGTAATGCCGTGTACACACGACTGGACTTTTCGACCAAACTGGTCCAACGGAACAAATCCGTCGGACATTACAATCATGTGTGGGCTTCATCGGACCTCTTTGGTCGAAAAATCTGACAGACTTTAGAAATAAAACATGTTTCAAATCTTTCCGACGGACTCGAGTCTGATCGATAAATCAGTTCGTCTGTGTGCTAGTCCGACGGACAAAAAATGACGCAAGGGCAGCTATTGGCTACTGGCTATGAACTTCCTTATTCTAGTCCCTTCTTACGTTCAAGCGACCGGACCTTCGAACGGACTTTAGTCCGTTCGTGTGTGTGCAAGACCGGTCATTCGAAAGTCCGTCGTAAGTCTGTCGAAAGTCCGTCGGAAAGACTGTCGGACCTTTGATGCCGAAAAGTCCGGTCGTGTGTACACGGCATTAGCTAATGCCTTACACTAATGGAACATGCTTGATACTAATTGCATTTGTAATGTAATATTTAACGCTAATACATACTTTTATAATTAGTGTTTTACAAAAAACTTAAACCTAAACTTAAAGAAACTTAAATCGAATTCCCAGTAAAGATTACAACTGTTAACCCTTCACCATTAGTCATTATTGGGAAGTTGTTAGCTGTCTGCCAAGCCTTGTACTACAAACACATTGTAAGGGCAGAACAACCTCCAATCCAGGACCCATCCATGGCATCCTGTACAACCTTTATATATTTCAGACAAACTTTGCTTCAAAACAGGTATTTAGATAAATTTTCATATTCTGCTAAATATATGCAAATATATTTTTACTTATATTACAAGGCATTTTTAAGCTGTTCAACTGTGCCAACGTGATCCTTCTCTGGCCAGCAGTGTGCAGAGCCCACAAAAATAAAAAGTAACTTTGCTAAAGATCATATTAATGATTCATAGAACTACTGAAAAACAGAAATAGCTTTTTGACACCACTCCATTGTGACTGGGCAGCCTTGCAGAACCAGCTGCAGGTGCAGAGCTCTCTCTGGACCCATCAGCTCCCATATGGCAGTAAAAAAAAAAGCTTTACTGAAAGCAAATGAACAGAAACACTCCACAGGCTTTCCTTCCTATAGTATTTGGCACAGTTTATTTGTATTGCATTGCATTGATAGTGTTGTCAATAATATGTGAAGAACATGGATTTCTCATGAAATCCTTCACCTCCTGATTTTTTAAATCAGCTTAAATGTTATCTTTCATGGTGTTTTGTTGATAATAAACTTCAAAAATGTGCATGGATATTTATGTAACCAGTGTTATTTCTCCTTAGCTTCTCCTTAGCATCTTCTCTTTACTTCTCCCCATGTACTTTCCTTGTTTAGACTTCTTCACGCACCCTTGTATTTTTTTCTGATGAATCTGACTTTACACAAGTCATCCTTTAACAACCCTCATCAAACCATTTCTTCCTTTTCTCTTTCTTCTTCATATGCCCTTGTCTATTTTTTCTGATGCATCTGCCTTTACACAAGTCATCCTCTAACAATCCTCATCAAACCATTTATTTCTTTTCTTTTTTCGTCCTTCCTAAACACTTTATTTACTTCATATTCCATAATTTTTGTTCATTTCAAAAGCCCTGTACGTCAATTTCTTTTACATCTTTCCATTTACCTTTTATGCTAATTGTTCATGGTACATCTTTACTGTGTCCTTCAGGCAGTTTTTATTTTATATGTATTACTTGTACTTGCTTTTCTAACATTTTCTTACATCATGTCTTTAAATCTAGTAAACAAGGATCCAAATCTGTGCTGCCATTTTCATAGATTTTCACCAGCTTGTTATATAAAAATGTTCCTTTCCCTCTGTTAATCACCTATTGCTTATCCTTATTATTTTCATCTCATTGCTTGCCCACGACTTTTTTCTAGTTGCTCATTCTCTGTTTGTTGTTTTTTTGAGTTATTATTCAGTGATATACTACATGGACCACTTATCACATCCCACACAATGCTTATTAAGAGACTTCCATTAATCAAAACACATCTAAACTTAAGTAAAGTAAAAAAATAAAGATTATTCTCTAGAACAGGGGTGCTTAACCTGTGGCCCTCAAACCAGGGAAGCACATGCCCATGCTCTGGAATGGTGGGTGAGCAAGCCCAGATTGTGATCAACAGGCTGCCGACCCGTCATACAAGAGCATCAGAGTGCAGTGAGCCGACGTCGGAAGTGGAGGGAGCAGGATGCCATGGAAGGAGTAGTAGCCGCATAAGCCGATGCTTCATCTGTAGCACTGGCTCCTATCCCAGGCAGATGGGACCTTTTCTAGCAGCCTGGGGAGTGATGTCAGCAGAAGCTGGAAGAGTTAAAGAAGGTCAGTGTATTAAACAACACATACATAGCATATTTGCAATTGGCATATTAATTGGCGTATTAGCACCTATCAAAGGGTTAACAACTATTAGGCTGCTTTCACACTAATCCACAGGTGCAGCACAGTGCACCTGCAGCTTTCTTGCAAGTTAGCTGCACTGAGCCATAGACTTTTGTAATAACTTGCGGGTTTGGTGTGCTTTCTGAATGCAGGAGTTTTGGTGCACTTTCAGAAGTGCACCCACCCGCAAGATATAATAGAAGTTATAGAAAGTCTATGGCAAAATACAGTTAACCCACAGGAAAGCTGCAGGTGCACTGTGGTGTGGGTAAACTGCAGCGCATCAGTGTGAAAGCAGCCTTATCCGAGACCCTTATCTGAGCATGCAGCCCTGCAGGTCAGGAAAGGGGGGACGAGTGAGAGTCCCCCCTTCTGAACCATACCAGGCCACATGCCCTCAACATGTGGGGGTGGGTGCTTAGGGGTGAGGGGGCTCTGCCCCTCACCCCAAAGCACCTTGTCCCCATGTCCCCATGTTGATGTTGTCCCCATGTTGATGGGGACAAGGGCCTCTTCCTCACAACCCTGGCCGGTGGTTGCGGGGGTCTGTTGGCAGGAGGCTTATCAGAATCTGAATGTCCCTTTTAAGAAAGGGGGCCCCTAGATCCTGATCCCCCCTATCTGAATGAGTATGGAGTACATTGTACCCATTCACCTCCAAAAAAGCAGTGTAGTGTAAAAAATCATTTATTTTTTTGACAAGTCCTTTATTAAAAATGAATACTATCTCCCTTGGTTGCTCCAACGTCAATCACGATGTCCGCCACCGAAGCTGGGTCTATGACGTCACAAGGGGCGGCTCCCCCAGTGATGTCACCTGATGGATACGCCCCCATAGTTATACAAGAACTGTCAGACACTGGAGCTGACAGAACAGCAGGAGCCAGCATAGGTGGAGAAACTCAGAAAGATCTGGAATTAGCAGGTACAATTGTTTCAAAGAAAACAATAAGTAATGCACTCAACCACAATGGCCTGTATGCATGCTCACCATGCAAGACTCCATTGCTTTGTTTTGTTTTGGTTTCTTTGTATGTATGGATTACATGGGTTGTTAACGACGTGATAAAAATTGCATGTCAATAGCACCTTTAGAAATATATTTACCTAGAAAAATGGTGAAGTGTTCAATACTTATTTTACCCGCTGTATATATTTGAAAATTGATCAGTCCTGATGTACTGACTGCCTATTTCATTTCTTGAGGCCCTAAAATGCCAGGACAGTACAATTACCATTCAAATTACCCGTTTTGGAAAGTAGACAGTCCAAGGTATTTAGTAAGAGGCATGATGAGTTTTTTTGAAGTTGTAATTGTTTGTCACAAATTTTAGAACATTTTTGAAATTAAATAAAATTTGGAGGGGGGGTCAACTTTTTAATTACATACTGATACTGTATACCAGGGGTGGCCAACAGTGGCCCGGGGGCCAAATGTGGCCCGCGGAGCCCTCTGATGTGGCCAACGACCTCCTGCTCTAGAATGGCGGGTTAGCAAGCCCAGATCGCAGGTTGCCGACCACAGCATCTGTGTTGTGAATGAAGCTGGTGGTAGAGGAAGAAAGCGGCTGCAGAGCAGAGCCCCATAAGCCGATGCTTCCCGTACAGCGCTGGCTTTTGCCACAGGCAGAGTCTATGGCAAAGTTCAGTCAACCCGCAGGATAGACACAGGTGCATTACGCTGCACCCGTGGTGTGGGTAAACCGCAGCACATCAGTGTGAAAGCAGTCTTAGGCCCTTTTCACATGATCGGCCCTACCCAATCGGACCCTCAATTCACTTCTACACTCCCGCCTGCCTACAATCCGATCCTAAAAAAATAGAAGGGAATTCGTCCCCTTCCATCTGGGTGGATCGGATCGGAGGACCTGTCATCCATCATTGTGGTCCGCGATTGGTTACCAATTGCTTAAGTGGCCCTCGCTGTTAAAAAGGTTGGGCACTCCAGCTGTATACAGTACATACATTGTTACATACATTTACATACAATGTTAATGTTTATGAGTCAAATTCAGAATACTTTAAGAATACTTTATTAATCCCAAAGGACAATTATTGTGATACAGCTACATTTAACAATAACAGCACAAGATCACAATAATGAACAGAACAAAGCACAATGACACAATACAATAAACAGCAATTAATACAAGTAAAAAAAATGGAAACTATACTCTAATAAAACATCCATACTATTAAACTACAACATAGAATAAATAACAGACTGAAAACAGAAAATCAAACTACCTAAATGCAAATAGTACACCACTTTCTCTAACATTACCCCAAAAAATAAACATAATACCAACATACTATAAAAACTATATAGAAAGCCTGATCATAAACCAGATTAAATCTTCACATCAGCTCTCACAAAGAAAAAATTATAAAATGTGATGGGCACAGGCAAAAATTATTTCCTGTGTCGCTCTGTGGGGCAACATGGTTGTACTAATCTGTCGCTGATGGTATTCCGCAAACTGACCAGTGTATTGTGGAGAGGGTGGGAGAACATATCTTGAACAACATAGTCGTGGGGGGGCAGGTACCGGGTTTCCCATGATCTGAGCAAAAGTTCACCTCCCCTCCCCTGCAGCCTTCTGGGATCATTCATAAAGCACAGTGTGGCTCCCGCATGCGCAGTGTGAACTGGGGTTTCCCTTACCTAAGATGCAGTCCCCTAGACCCAAAGCCATATGAAGACAGGTAAGTGTCCTTTTATTAAAAGTCAGCAGCTGCAGTATTTGTAGCTGGTGACTTTTATTTTTTCTGGTCTAGACTTGAGCTGCTCTTTAAAGTTGATTTTTCCAAAAAAACTTACGATTGAAAAAACGCTGAGCAAATATGACGTGACAAAAAAAATATGCAACACTCACCTTTTTATTTTCTAGTCTAGTGCATCTGCCTAAATCTATAATGTTTAGGGTGTCTATGTAGTTTTCTAGCAAACAATGTTGATTTTTACATGTAGGAGAGGATGTTAGGATTGGCCTGGACTGGAAATGGTTAAAGATATGCATGCATAGTTAGAAGGAGCATCTTAAAGGTATAACAGGCGCTACAACCTTCCCACATAACAGCTCGCCCGATGCTCAGACCTCGGGGCTGTTTACAAACTATACATGTCAGGTTTATAAACTATACATGCTACTGTGGGTCACTTTTCATATGTTTACCTTTTCATATGCTTATATCTTCTGTGATGTGTTGCATTGCATTCCTGTCGGGTATTCCCTTTGCATTTTTAATTCACCTGTGCTGGTTAATCATGTGACCTTTTTATATACTATTTAAGTGCTACTCATTTTTTTTATCAGCCATGACTAAGGACTATTGAATGAATGAATGAATGAATGAATGAATGAATAACTTGTATAGCGCTACAATGCGAACTGAATCGCCTCAAGGCGCTGTATTGACATTTGGTTGTCGAGCTTCTAGAAGAGGTGGGTCTTGAGTTTCTTCCTGAAGGCCTGATGGTTTTCTTCCATGCGAATGTCGGTTGGTAGAGCGTTCCATAGCCGTGGACCTTGGACAGCGAATCTCCGTTCCCCCTTTGATTTGTAGCGGGATTTGGGAATGAGGAGAAGATTTTGATTAGCCGATCGAAGACTGCGATTCGGTATGTAGTGTTTTATTTTCTCGCGAAGGTATTGCGGGGCGTTTCCATGTGCGCATTTGTGGGTGAGGCAGAGGGTCTTGAATGCGACCCGACTCCTTACATTTAGCCAATGTAGGTTCCTCAGGGAAGGGGAGATGGATTCCCAGGGTTTTTTTCCTGTTATCAGCCTTGCCGCTGTGTTTTGGATAAGTTGTAAGCGCGCAAGTTGATATTGGGCTATTGCCCGAAATGCATAGGCTGTTTTTACAGCTTTATACGTGTTCAATAAAGAAATTCTATTTTTTAGATGTTATCCTAAATGCCGATCATCCCTTTCCTTATTTTGGCATCTTAATGGTACCAAGAAGAAAAATTCTAAACACCTGGAAACATGATCAATAAAGTGGTGATTTTTAGTTTGGGAGTAAAATAAGCCCCCTCATTGGAGTCATTGGCACCACAGCAATGGAGTCAGCAGCAGCAATAATAACCCCCAACATTGGTGTAAGTGGCTGTAATTTGCAGCTTCCAGGTTTCTTTCAAAAACAATCAGCAGACACTTATATTGAATCTGTGTCGATGCAGTGGTGCTAGTTATAAAGAGCAGTGCAGAACTGATATTACTGGACAGGTTTGTACAGGTTAGCATGCCTGTACTTCCTTCACTTAGTCCTATGTAGTGGAATCAGGGGCGGACTGACCATTCGGCCACTCAGGCACTTCCCGAGGGCCCCGGGCCACTAGGGGGCCCCATCAGGGTTGCCAGCCTCAGTAAAACCAGGGACAGTATGTAAAAATCTATGTTTTTTTTACATCTGTTTCTGAAATGTCCCTTACCGACATCCTTTTGGTCTAAAAATGCAGAGATTATGGCTGCCCCACCTCTCCAGTACCTTCTCAGCCAACAGAAACATGTCTGTGTATACTGTGTGTACATGTATGTGTATACTGTGTGGCCCCATAATCAGAGATTATGGCTGCCCCACCTCTCCAGTACCTTCTCAGGGGCCCCATGAGTTGTCAGTCCGCCCCTGAGTGGAATGTAACTTATCTCACCCTGCTGTCAAACCAGTTTATGCAATAGGATTTTAAGTGTAGTAATGCACAGTAAGCATTCAAAACCAAAATCTGTAACTGTCTTAGATTACTGCACTTTGGAGGTCATAATTGCTAATTTTTCATTTTTTTTTTTTTTTTTTTTTTGCAGTTCTGGGTTCTTCCAAAATTTTCCTGAAAGAATGCGCCTGAACAAGGAGCTTCATGCCAGGGAGGGACACCAGGAAATCTTTTTATGAAAGCCACAGATTTAAAAGATAAAAAACAACAAATTACATCAACATGTTAAAGCTTATTTAGAATTATAGTGACTGGGTTTATGTTTACTATACACTTGCAACCTCCTAATTAGGTTGCTTTAACAGAGGAACAGTACCTAATTGCTTTTGGCTGTTTTAGGTTCTGTTGGTGCAGGCTACTTCCCAACTACTTCCCTCTAAAAAATTCTGGATTATAGTGGATGGGAGAGGCAGACCCTCACCTGCATATTCATGCAACCTCAGCCAATCCCTGGCAGGAAAAGTGGCAAAAAGGCAGGGCCTTGTTCTTGTGGCAGAAGACCAAGCGTGAGGCCTGAGGCCCTCTGCGCTGCTAGCTACAGAACAAAAGAAATCCTTTTTTGGTCCTAGATTGGCAATTTAATAAGATACTTATCACACAAAGCATGGGCATACTTAGAATTACAACCCGAAACCCATTCTACTACACCAAGTATGGTGATACCACATGTGTGAGACTTTTTCACTTTTTGTACATTTTATCTTGTGTATCACACAAATCAACAAATTGTATCAAAACAAATGTACTGTAATGCCCCGTACACACGATCGCATTTTCCAACAACAAATGTTGGATGTGAGCTTGTTGGCTGAAAGTCCGACCGTGTATGCTCCATCGAACAAACGTTGGCTAGCAGGTTCTCAAATTTTCCGCCAACAAAACTTTGTTGTCGGACTTTACGATCATGTGTGCACAAGTCCGTCGCACAAAAGTTCACGCATGCTCGTAATCAAGTACGAAGCGCTCGGTCTTGTAAAATTAGCGTTCGTATTGGACATATCACGTTAGTCTTGTACGTCACTACGTTCGTAATTGTTGGCCAACATTTGTGTGAACGTGTGTATGCAAGACAAGTTGGAGCCAACATCCTTCAAACCAAAATACACGGTTTTGTTGTCGGAAAGTCCAATCGTGTGTACGGGGTATAATGGTCGCCTTTTGCGTGTGGTCAGGGCATATAGCTTAGTGTAGCATCACCTATAGAAGTCCCAGTTTCTATGAGCCAAGTAAGCCTAGCCTACTGGTGCATGGCTGCCCCCAGGAAGGTCATGTTCACTGGCCAGGAAGCACAGGAGGTTAAAGAAAGAAAGAATAAAAGCTTTCATGTGGTTCCAGGCAGTGGCATACCATCCATGGGTGCAGGGTGTTCACTGCACACGGGCCTCAGAGGGGAGGGGTGTCCACTGTGACCCACCCTGCACACATGGATGATTGGCCCTTGGTTCGCAGCCAGGGATGATCGGTGTGGCGGGAGGGAAAGCTGTAAGCACCGATCTCCTTGCATGACAGCCGCTTCTCCCCCTCTCCCTCCCACGACTATCAGTGATTACACCTGTCCCTCCCGCCGCACCGATCCTCCCAGGCTGTTCTCCATCTCCTCCTCCTTCCATTCTCCTCCTCCACTCCCCGTGTTCTCTCCCAGCCTGCTGTGTCCTCCTCCACCCCTATGTTCTCCTCCTCCTCCTCCGCCCCCCAGTTCTCCTCCAGCCCGCTGTGTCCTCCTCCTCTGCCCCCCCATCCCCTGCAGCCAGCTTCCCTCCTCTCCTGCTGGCTGCAGGGGCTGTGTCAGGGTGGAGAGCGTCCAATTTTCTGAATCAAACACAGAGAGCGATCGTTACCGAACGCTCTCTATATCCTGTAATAACTGAGCAGAGTAAGCTGTGTGTTACTCTGCTTCAGTTCATGAATGTGTGAGTTTATCTCCTGTGCATTCATCTTCAATGCTGAGAAAGGGACTGAGGAATCTGTGTCCTCAGTCCCTTTCCCTGTCTCAAAGGGGAGATGTCAGGGGTCTGATTAGACCCCTGATATGTCACCAAAGATCACCAACAAGACTGATTTAAAAAAAAAAATATTGCAAAAGGTATTAAAAAGTAAAATTGTAAAAAAAATTATAAAAAATATAATTGTAAAAACAAAAAATCTACTGACACCGTCCATTGCTCTACTGACACCATCCACTGCCCTAGTGACACCACCCACTGGTCGCCAAAAAGCATTTTGAAAAAATGAAAAAAAAAAATACTAAAAAACGAAAAAAAATAAAATAAAAAACTACCGACAGCGTCCACTGACACAATCCTGAACATAATACCCACCACTGTACACTCCTCACCTGCACATTCGACCCACCACCATACACTCTGCACTCCTCACCTGCACATACTACACACCTCCATACACTCTGCACTCCTCTTCTGCACATAATACCCACCTCCATACACTCCGCACTCCTTACCTACACATAATACCCACCACCATACACTACGCACTCCTCTTCTGCACATAATACCCACCATCATACACTCCGCACTCCTTACCTGCACATAATGCCCACCACCATACACTCCATACCCCTCTCCCTGCGCATACTACCCACCTCCATACACTTCGCACTCCTCTGCTGCACATACTACCTACCACCAAACACACCCATCTCTCTCCTGCACATACTACCCACCACCATACACTCTGCACTGTACATTCCCTATTTATCTATATTAGTTATCTCAGACGCTATTAAACCACACCACATTTAGCCACGCCCAACATTTAGCGCAATTTAAACCACACCCATTTTCGCAACGGCACGCTACGCATGCCACATTTTTTCTTCTGTGCCCAGGGCCCACTTTTTATCTTGCACACGGGCCCGCTCATTTCATGCTTAGCCCCTGGTTCCAGGAGTGCAGCTGTCCACAGGGGATGCCTGGGGCCGGTGTCTCACATAGTCAGTTGGACATGCAGATGGGTCAGTTCAGGCTGCAGGCAGAGATGTGGTCAGCAAAAAGGTGAAAGATCGGTCAAGGCAACAGGCAGAAATATTATCAATAAACAGGCCAGGGTTATTACAGGCGGTAGGCAGAGGCAACACTACAGTGGTGGTGAGATCAGAAACAATGTAGCTGGTTTACCCTGGTCTGGTGACACTGGTGACTAGCGTGGCAGCAATCTGAAACACCGTTGCGGACATGTCTGGTAACACTGCGACTGGTGTGGCAGTTATAAGGAAATATGTTCCTGGCATACACTGGTCTGGTGACACTGCCACTGGTGTGGTATTGATCAGGGACAATGTAACTGGTGTGGCTGTGATTGGGGACAATATGACTGGTGTGGTGGTGGTCAGGGACACTGAGATAAGTGTGGCAGTGGTCAGGGACACTGGTATAAGTGTGGCAGTGGTCAGGGACACTGGGATAAGTGTGGCAGTGGTCAGGGACACTGGGATAAGTGTTGCAGTGATCAGGGACACTGTAACTGGTGTGGTGGTGATCATGGACACTGTAACTGGTGTGGTGGGGATCATGGACACTGTAACTGGTGTGGTGGGGATCATGGACACTGTAACTGGTGTGGCACTGATTAGGGACAATATGACTGATGTGGCGGTGATCAGGGACAACATGTCCCACCCATCAGTAATGTCTTTTAGCAAAAAGATATCCTCAGTCGTTTGGTTTGGAGGACCAGAATGACTAAAGACATGCTGTGAGTGCAGAGCATTAGGACCCTCCACCATCTTAATCTCTGTATTTTCAAGAACAACCCAACACCAGGACAAAATCTGAAAAGGACACATATATCATGTGACTAGCTTGAAGGGGGTTAACTGAAGCTTGGAGTTGGTACTCATTTTTTTCCCCTTTTATTTAAAATGTTTGCTTTTATGTTTAACTTTTTTATTTTTTGTCCCACTACTCTTTGAAGCTGGGTAGAGTATAAAGGGGAAAAAATGGCTTGCACAAAAAATGTACTATTTTCAGGTTGGGATGCCATTTTTACATTTCCCTCTTAGTGTATTACCTCTTGCCCCAACAGTTATTACCTCTTGTATATCTTGACCCTCCCTCTTTTGCCACGTACACACGATCGGAAGTCTCGTCGGAAAAGCCTTGGATGTTTTTTTCAGACGGAATTCCACTCAAGCTTGTGTTGCCTACACACGGTCACACCAAATTCAGACCATCAAGAAGGCGGTGACTTTCAACACTACGACGAGCTGCGAAAATGCTGCGAAAAAAGTTCAATGCTTCCGAGCATGCGTCAAATTGTTTCCGAGCATGCGTCGGAATTTTGTGGGTCGGAATTTTGTGGGTTGGAATTTCCACAGACGATCCGAATTTCTGATAGAAACTGATAGAAACTTTTTCCACCGGAAAAATTGAGAAGATGCCCTCAATCTTTTGCTGGCCGAAATTCCGCCAGCAAAAGTCTGATGGAGCGTACACATGGTCGCATTTTCCGATGAAAAGCTCTCATCGGTCCTTTGCTGGCCGAAATTCCGACCGCGTGTACGCGGCATTAGATTGTAAGCTCTAACGAGCTGGACTCCTACTGTATTAAATTGTTTTGTAATTTTACTGTCTACCCTCATGTTGTAAAGCGCTGCATAAACTGTCAGCGCTATATAAATCCTGTATAATAATGATAATAGTGTGGGCCTTCTCAGGCCATCAACCCTATGGCACAAACAGTTAAAAAAGCATAATGAAGTGCATAAAGTATGGGGGGTGAAGGCAGACAGTAAACAGTACAATGAATTACGTTGACCCTGGTAACTGTCTGCAGCATTGGTCTGGACTGTTTCTCCATGACTATTTATATAAAACTTTAGAACAAAAGCTGCACAAACTCTGGGAAATGTCTAGTCTCTTGATATATATTTACTTACATCACATGTAAAAAAAAAAAAAAAAAAAAGTCCCTTCTTTTTATGTTTTAGAGTGGGGATGAACACTATTTTAGCTTGTGCATGATAAAACACATTAAATGGTCAATTAGAATTCCACAGAGCAATGTAAAAATCTCATGGGTGATCAGTAAAGCATCACCTCCTGGTTAGGAGAATCAGATTTCCTGGCCTGAACTGCATCACAGCTGCAGAATTGTATAGTGGAGGTAGGTTTGCGCTGGAGGAAATGCAGATATTCTTTGTTGCCCCCGATTGACAGGCCATAGAAGAATGTACACGTCTGCCTGTAAAAGTCTTATATTAAACAGTTTATGATTTTGCAGGATGCGACCGAATCTGCTTATTTTAAGAAGAGATGATCTCATGGGCAGAGTCTGCCAAATAACTTGCATACAGATAAATGCTTTTGTGGTACAGAGTGGAGAAACCTGCATAAAATTGGCCTTCTTTCTTTAATAGAGCTACATGAACAAAGATGAGCTTGTTGCTGACCAAGAGCTGAATGCTTTGTTTTGTGAAGCTGCTTGAATGTACTGCACTTTGTTAAAAAAGGAGGTCCCAGTCTAAAGATTTCAGTAAAAAAAAAAAATAGGGGGAGAATAGTAAGCGGAAACCAGACAACAAATCAAAGTGCATACCCTTCTGCTGGATATTTGTGTCTAAAGTGGGCTGAAACCTTTTTGCGTACACTGGTCACATTTCAGGGGTTGAATAAAAATAAAAGAAAAGGGAACTTTAATTAATGTGATGCCTTTTGATTTGAAGAGCAAAACTGACAGAGCAGATGCACCAGCAAAGAGGATTAGATTGTCCCATCCAGGATGCACTGAAAATGGCCCCTGGTTCCCTCCTCTCTGGTAACCCCCTTTTTAAGGAGACACTTAAGGCTCAGCTCTACTAAAGAAGCTGTTGTACTTGAGTACAATGACTACCTCTCAATAGACCAGACAGTAGATGTGAGAAGAGAACTAATATTTTTTTTATATTTGAAGCCTACTGTAGTATCCTGCTAAGATTTTAGCATACAGGTTTAAGAGATAAATAATATATAACTAATATATTTTTTTAAATATTATGTTCATTTTACTCGTTGAAAAAATATATTGTATTCATTTAATTTGATACTAATTTTATTGCTTGAAAGATAAGAATTGTATACCTTTATTAACCGCTTCAGCACCGGGCCATTTTACACCCTTCCTTACCAGAGCACTTTTTGCGATTCGGCACTGCGTCGCTTTAACTAACAATTGCGCGGTCGTGCGACGTTACACCCAAACAAAATTGACGTCCTTTTTTTCACACAAATAGAGCTTTCTTTTGGTGGTATTTGATCACCTCTGCGGTTTTTATTTTTTGCGCTATAAACAAAAGAAGAGCTAAAATTTTGAAAAAAAAAACACAATATTTTTTACTTTTTGCTATAATAAATATCGCATTTTTAAAAAAAAAATAAATTTTTTCCTCAGTTTAGGCCGATTACGTATTCTTCTACATATTTTTGGTAAAAAAAATCGCAATATGCGTATATAGATCGGTTTGCGCAAAAGTTATAGCGTTTACAAAATAGGGGATAGATTTATTGCATTTTTTTTACTAGTAATGCGATCTGCGATTTTTTTTTCGTGACTGCGACATTGCGGCGGACACTTCGGACACTTTTGACACATTTTTGGGACCATTCACATTTACACAGCGATCGTTGCTATGAAATTGCAGTGATTACTGTGTAAATGTGACTGGCAGGGAAGGGGTTAACACTAGGGGGCGCTGCAGGGGTTAAAATGTTCCCTAAGGTAGTGATTCTAACTGTGGGGGGAGGGGACTGACAAGGGGAGGAGACCGATCGGTGTTCCTCCGTACTGGGATCACATGATCGGTCTCTCTGCTGACAGGACGTGGAGCTGTGTGTTTACTAACACAGCTCCACGGTCCCGCACGGTCCCATTGTTTTAACGGGCAATCGCGGGTGCCCGGCGGACATCGCGGCCACCGGGCACTCGCACCGGGTCCCGAGCGACGCCGCGGGTGCGCGCGCCCCCTAGGCGGCCGGGAATGGGAGGACATCATATGACGCCCACCCAGGATGGGAGATCCACCTTGTGGGCGTCATATGACAGTGGGCGGTAACGAAGTGGTTAATAAGCTCTTTGTATTTCAACTTGAAGGATATTTACTAACAATAATAATTATTACATCAAATATAACAAAATTAATATGAATAAATTATATGAGGGCTTGAAAATAGATATGCATGCACAAATGGGTTGCTATACTAAAACTGGAAAGTACAAAATCTGGTGCAGCTCTGCGACGCCGCCTGTTTGCTCTCCAAGCCTCGTTTTCGCCACCACAGCACACGGCCGTGTCCCTAAACATCTCCCTGGCGAGACTGACGGCCCCCTGAGTGATCCCCCGGCGCTGTCCCGACATTGACGCCTCCTCCTCACCCAGAACCCTACCATCGGAACCCCTGCTCTGCTATATGGGCTCTATTATGCCCTTCTTACAGACTGGACTACCCTAGGAACCTGCAGATGGACTTCTGGAAACTCTTCTCCCCACCATGCGCTGCCACATCTACACTTTTGTGACTGAAAAGCTGGAAGAAGAGTGAAGTGGATGTGCCAAAGACTTGCAGCCTTCCCCACTTCCCTGCAGGACCTGAATGGGACTTCATATACCTCCACGTGAGTGGTTATTGTTGCTTAATAAAATTGAATTCTTTTACACATATTCAGAGGCGCCCCCCTTCTCTTTGTATATTTTCTGCACAGAAACCAATCAGCTTCCAGGTTTTATTGTCAAAGCTTAAAGCGGAGTTTCACACAAAAGTGGAAGCTCCGTTTATCAGCCTCCCCCCCACCCTCTGGTGCCACATTTTGCACCATTCGGGGGTGGGAGCAGGTTTTACAATGACAGAATAGAGACAGCTACCAAGTTAAAGTGAAACGTAACTGTGTCTGAAAATGCTATTTCATTAATTTTAAATCTTCAGAGCAAACTTACCCACCCATCCATGTTCCCATGCTTTATTCTGCAGATAAATCGCTTTGACCCCCCCCCCCCCCCCCCCTAACATTTTTATTCTAGGTCATCTTGAGTAAGGGCAGATGTTTAATGTAGCAATTATTTCCTGGAATCCATCTGCCCTGAGCTAAAGCATGCAAGCAGGAGTGCTTGCTTAGCTGAGAAAGCCCCCTCCTCCCCTCCTTTGTATATATATATATATATAATGCCTATTAAGAATCCTGGGGTGTATGACAATATTTTGGCCTAGGGCAGAAATCAGAAAGCAACTTATCAACCTATGAAAAATAAATATAAAGCTTAAAAAAAGTAAATATAACTGTGACGACCCAACCAGGACAGGAGCTTTTGGAGGGGGCTGCAGGTTAGCCTCTTGTCTACTGACCATGGGCCCTGGCTTTGTGGGGGGCTCTATTCTTGGGAGGTGTGTGCCTGGGGGACCCTTGGAGTGGTCTTGCTTTGGATTCAAGTCCATGTCTCCCCAAAACACACAGATTCTGGGAACTGGAGATACATATTTGGGGCCTCTATGCCCAAACCAGCAATGACTGCTTTGGCCTGTGATACTCAGCGCAGATAATAATATAATCAGCTCCAAAACAAACTGATGGTCTCCTGCTATAATGTGTTTATTGCTAAGTATGTCTCTCCCATTGTGTGCCTCCTATGTGTGAATTCCCATTGTTAAGTGAGTCACCTATCACTTCTGTCTGTCTGCTCCTTTATTGGAGAGGTGATTAGTATTGTGCCCACTTTACCTTGTTATCAAACTATTGTGTGATGTTTTTATGTTGATTAGCTTACAGTTTAATTAGATCATTGTTTAGGTTTATGTTGTCTGTTCATTGCTGTTTACAGTTTGCATTGCCATGATAATATCCCCAAGAGGAGGAAAGTCCTCCTGGGGGGTGTAAAGTATGTGTTTGAGTTTTATTAAAGTTAGCTCCAGTTTGCATCTAAGCTAGTGTCATCTAGTCTTGGGTGCTCAGCTATAATATCTGGTTCCTAGGTCCAGACTTGAGGAAGCCCTATATCTTGACAGAAGCACCCAAGCTGGGTGCTGAAAGGTTCTGTCACAATACTTTCCTATCTATTTTCTAAGGCTATTGGCATAAGGATTAAAGATTGTTAATGTTGATTAAGAGAGTTTAGTTCCACTTTAAAATGGGCTGCTTCCAATGACTATTTCAAGCTATTAAAATAAAAGAAAGAAGAGAATCTCTATTCTGCCCAAAATCTTTTACCCACCTGCTGGCATTTTTTTAAATTCTACAGCGCATATGCAGTCCCAGCTTATTTCTAGCATCTTGCAAGTATGGAATTTACATCATGAGTGCCTACTCATTGGGTGAAGGAAGAAGAAGGCAGACCAAAGATAAGGAAATCAACAGGGCACTGACGGGGATAGAGTAGATGCACGGAGCTCAGACCTTACTTTGTTGAAAGAGAGCAGACTATGCATACTTTCTCATTATGGAAATTGATGGTCGTCCTCATTATGATTTTAATCTGCTTTAGGAAATATTGTAACTATATTTAAAATTAATGCCTACGCAAAATTTTTTTTTTTTATGTTGGATACATTGGGGAATTATTCAAACCTCTGCCAGGTTTTTCATTGATGTCTGTCTCCTCAGTGGGGAGATAAACTCCTCTATCTGTACTAGTGACCATTGTCATATTGAAAGAAAGTGAAAGGAAAATCCAACAGTTTAGAGTTGTTCCCAGAACAAAAGGTAGGGGGAAATTTTCCAAAGAGGACATCTGTTCTGAGAACAGCTAAATGGAGAATTCCGCATAGCTTGAGAAATTTCTGCTAGCTTCCTTTTGCACTTTTGCAACAGAAAGTAGGTGGAAATGTCCCCAATGGTACACAGACAGCAACAATAAACTGGCAATAAATCATTCCCTACTGTACCCAAAATTGAAATAAAACGTTTTGGCTATACATACTGTAAATTTTAAGCATACAGCCCATCAGTCTGTGGTATTTTTTTAATAAATTTGGATAAATAAAACTTTTATACTTTGTTTTAGTCCAGGGAAAATGCAATAAGAGCTGAATTATTATGTTTTACAATAAGTGTGTCTCGACACACATTACATAATAGTATAATTTTTCATAAAAGCTGTAATTTTATAATTATAAGCAATTATTGCAACCCACTCAAAGCTAAGAAACTTTTTCACACTTGTGTGGAGATCAGCGTTTTTTTCTTCCCTAGAAAAACACAGGTCTCTGCTAGGGCAAATAGAAAATATAGGTCTATTTTGTGTGGCAGAGCTGTGTAAATACCAGGACCGAATGAACAGAAATACAAATACTATGTCAGGTAAAATAGCCCTCTTATACAGTATTTATTGTATCTGTATGCTTGCCATTAGTTCATCTTTAACATTAGCAAAGACTCTTGAACTCCTTTTGAGTTTTCATGGCTCAAAAAATGCTTTGATTGGTGAGACTCGTATAGCTGGAGTACATGATAGACATTTCAATAATATTATGCATGCCTGGTAAAGTGAACAGAGAAAGATATAGACATAGAAGCCATATAAATATATAACAAGCAAACGGTCTACTGAACACAGAGTATAATCACAGCAATGACATAGATTTTCCCTATTTTTACCATTGTTTTAAGAACATTTGTTTCAAGGTGTCCAACAGATATCCTCAAATTCCACTGATTTTATGAATTGAATGTAAATATAAAGGGTTAAGATCTCAGAGAAACTCTAAATGAAAAACAACCAGTAGTTATGAATTTGTTGGCGTACCGCAGAAGGGCAAGCTTTTGCAAGTATGAAGTGCAGGTACCTAGAGGTTCATATACAGTACATACCTGCAAGCAGGCTCTTAAACATCCGGCCAAGAAGTGTTGGAGCTTGCTGCCAAGGCCAAACCCCACATATTTCTATTGGCCTTTAAAGGGAATTATTACTGGGCAATAGGAATGTACAAATGGTAGGTAGAACCATCAGGAAGAAGCAAAGCCTTGCCCGTCAAAACAACTTACCGTAAAATGTTTGCTGAGGCAAGATTGGGCAATTTGGAAGCCTGCTGCAACTATGTGCAATGAACCCTAGATGTCTGCCCTTCCTACCTGGGGCAGTTTGCCCTCCTTCCCTCCAGTGAGTCTTTTAGGGTTTTTAGGTAATCTAAGGCTGAAGAAAGGAATTTCGGAGATGGAACTGGCATACATTCAGGTTACATACTGTAGTTACATTTTTAGTCAGTAATTGAAAAGTCTCTAAAACAATGACTTCCAAATTAAAAAGCTCAACTCTTTGAGGACACCTGGATATACGTGGTCCAGGTGATTTATTCTCTTTTATTTTGTCTACAAGTTTTTGGGCCATATCAATTTTAAGCCATTGTGGTTCTCTTGGGGCTCCCCATTTTATTTTGTATTTTGTAGAGCTGAAAAAAGGTGTTTAATAAGTTTTGCCTTCTCCGTGTCCCAGTAACCAACTTCTCTTGCAAAGTACCTGCATGCTCAGACCTGACTTTTTATTATTAATCTATTGTAAAAATGTTAGTAGGTTTCTCCGCTTTCTTTTGCAACCCATTGTTCTTTTTGAACTTTTGTGGCCTGTAAAAGGACAAACTCTTATTAGGTGGCGTGTATGTTGGCTCTGTTTTTTTTCCTAGCTATCTAAATTTAGTAATGTATAGTAGTATCCATACTTGCTAACAGTTTGCTAAAATGGGAAACTCAATGTAAGTAAGCAAGCCATTCTTAGCCCTTGGATCATAGAGGGAAATTGACATGGTAATTTACTGTAAAACATTTGTTTATATACAATAAAGTCAAAGGTCCAATGTTGTGGGCCTGCGTCCATGCTTTCAAAGTGATAGAAATGCAATATAATACCTTTTGGGGGTTGCTTGGTTCTTTGTTGCCTTATTAATATCCTGAGAGATCAATTTGCTCTAAAAGATGGTTTACTATAGTTTCAGAATGTACCTCTTAAGTTCTGGGTATGAAATCTTTTCTGACAACCACTATTCATATATGTGTCTGTATTCTGTATTTTTTAGGTTATTTTGTAGTGTGGATATGTTTCATTTGTGCAGTTGTTCATCCTTGATTAATGCTTTGCCTTATGTAATGCCACTAATTCATGCTCTGGGGAGTCAATGTGTTCACGTATGCTAGCTGTGCCTGGTTTTATCTCTTGGAGCGCAACAGTGTATGGCTTCTGCACAATGTTTCTTGAGGGCTTTTCCCAGTAATTGAGTGACCAGCTGTCGTGTGTGTTCTCTAGGGGCCTTACCTACTGCTGTTGCTGCAACATAGTTTTCATGGGCTTCAATGTCATTTCGCCTGCTTCTAGATGCCCTAACATATCTACAGGATGTCCTTTTGTTCACACTTGTCTAGGCCATGCTGTGTTTTTTCGGGCTATACAGATGTAAGCTTCACTGATGCTTGCAGGTTTTAGAGATATTGAGGTCTTTCGTATACATAGTCCCTATGGAGTCCTAAAGGCTAATTGCCATTTTGTATGGCATCACACATGCACACTCAATGTAAGTTCATGTGAAAAGAAGCAATGTGGTTTTGTTACAATGGCAATGTAATCAATAATCCCTGTGATCACCCACAGTATCACATATGGTTTGTAGACAGTTGGGCAGAACTGATAGTCTTTTCAGTGGATAAAATATATTTCTGCATAAATAACACTTTTGTTTTTCATTATTTTTTGTTTTAACTATAGTATGTTATCTATTTAAGCAAATTATGCTTTACTATACTGATAGATACTAAACTATTATGTCTTGATTTGGAGCCAGCAAGCTAGAGCAAAGATGCAAGAAGCACAAAATGTGCTGAAAAGAAAAAACAGTTGAGAGGGTAGGGGGTTTTCGCTCCAAAATGCCTGGCACAGTGGCCTAGATCTGTGTCTCTCAACTCTGTCCTCATGTGCCCCTCTCATGGGAAGATAGAGAAGATTTCTTTGTACATGGACAGAATAATCAATGGCTTCCTTTGACTAATTCAGAGGTGTGTTGCTGTGCTGCATACTGCCTTATAAACCTGATACAATTGATGACTCTATAGCACACATTGTATTTTAAAAGGTAAAAACAAGGATTATGACAATCTAATCAGTATGGAAGGAACAGTTATACTATATAATGTTCACTTAAAAAAGGAAATTTATTCAGAAAATTAAGTCCTGCTAGATCACTTCAGACTGGCCCCTTTCGCAGGTATAGCTATGTCAAATATGTAAAAAAAAAGCGAGAAACCAACATTCCACATTAATAATTATGTTGCCAAAATTAGTGTGAGCTGTAAATTGCCTCCAGCATTGCCCCTATTTCTTTTTGCTGGAGGCTGCCATTTTTCTGAATCCCCGAGCCTCTGAGCAGCAGTAAATCATAAAGCAGAACTAAACCCATCGATTTACTGGTTTAAAAAAACTGGGAATTCTGGAAATGCAAACTGACACATTTGATTGTGTCCTCAACCAAACTGTCAAACCATCAAATTGCAGAAGTCATAACTGATCACATGTGCAGTACCATGGCAGTTGCAGTTCAAACAGAAGCAGCTTCCTTGGCTGTAATGATAGGTGGGTTTAATTCCACTTTAAGGCTGTCAGCAGATCGGCATCTACAAACTCAGCAGGGCCACAAAATGCCTAAAACTGGAGAGCAACTGGGCATGTGCAGAACAGGGTGAGACGGTATATTACTGAATTTTAAACAGTATAAGCACTTATTTTTAATGTTTTATATAGCTATACTTACAAAAGTGGCCAGCCTGAAGTGATCTAGTAGGACTTAATTTTCTGACTAAAGTTCCACTTTAAATGAAACCCTCCTATCCTTTTACAGCCAAAGAAGCTGCTTCTGTTTGATCTGCAACTGCCATGGTGCTGCACATGTGATCAGTTGTGACACCAACCATTTGAGGGTTTGACAGTTTGGTTGAGAACACAAGCAAATGTGACAGTTAGCAATCCCAGTATTCCAGGAATGAAACTGTTTTTTGAAACCATTAAATTGATGGGTTTAGTTCTGCTTTATGAGGCTTTGGCCTTCAGCAAAATGGCAGCCTCCAGCAAAAAGAAACAGGAGCAATGCAATTTACACCACACACTAATGCCCCGTACACACGGTCGGAAATTCCGACCACAAAATCCGTCTGATTTTTTCCGACGGATTTTGTCCGACACTGGTGTTGCATACACACGGTCGGACAAAGTTGTCGGAAAATCCGATCATTCTGAACGTGGTGACGTTCGTTGCGTACGATGGGACTACGTAGAGGCTAGTAGTCGATAGCTTTGGTCTTGTAATGTGATCTGAGCATGCGTGGCACTTTGCCTGTCGGAATTCGCTACACACGATCGGAAAAAGTCCGATAGGACTTTGTTGTCGGAAAATTTGAGAGCAGGATCTCAAACTTTTTCCGTCGGAGATTCCGACGGAAAAAGTCCGATGGAGCCTACACACGGTCGGAATTTCCGACAACATGGTCCGACAGGACATTTTCCGTCGGAAAATCCGACCGTGTGTACGGGGCATAAGTGTGGTAGCATAATATTAATGTGGAATGTATGTTTCTTGCTTAAGAACATTATTTTTTATTAAGTTTTTATGGGTAAAGTTCCAATTGATTGTAAAGGTTTTATATTGTTAAAATAACAAACTTATCTTACATGTCATACTTGCCCTGATCCTCCTCTTTTCCCGGCAGCACTTTTGGCTCCTTCCCTTCACCAAGTGTCGGGCATTTGTGCGGGCTCACTCCCGAGCTCTGCTCTGTGTCCATAAGCCCCGCCCCCACTCCCTCATTACTGGCTATGATTGACAGCAGCGGGAGCTTTTGTATCTGAGCCAATGAGGAATGAGAGAGCCAAGAAAGCCTTGGCTCTTCTGCACATCGCTGGATCAAGATTGGGCTCAGGTATGTATTTAGTGGGACTGCAGGGGGAGCTAGATGCAGAATGTTTTTTGCTTGACTGCTTAGAATGCAGTAAGGTAAAAAATAAAACCCTTCTGCCTTAACAACCACTTTAATTATTTAGCTGGAAGCATTTTGATTCTGATGTAATCAAAGTTTCAGCTTCCGCCAAAAACAGGTCATCAGACTTAAAAGGTGGACCAGGCAACTCACCCCACAGTTTAATTTAGGACTCAAAGGATGACAGTGAAGAAAGCTGCAGCTTCTCCACTCAAGCCAAGTAAAATAATTCTAATCACACACCTCATTTGCTTTTCTGTTCAAAAGTTTAGTGAATAAAAGCTCAGAGTGATATATGACTGTAAGGACACAAGGCACTCTTACGCTTGTTAGTACAAAATGCGTATCGCTCTCTTGCTGCCCTTGCATTGATCTCACTCTGCAGTTTAATGCAGTGACCCTCTAAGCAAGCAACAAATGAGCTAAGCAATATTAGTTACTTGACATTGCTGTTTCACGGCAATCAAGATCACGCAAGCAGTTTAAAAACAAAATGGGAATGAAAAATATTTGTCGAGGGTGGGGGGGATGGCATGGGGGGGGGGGGGCTTTTGACAGAGGTTTAAAGAACTGTTGAAAATAAAAAGTTCATCTACTATGTAAGCAAAATATTAACAACGTATAGCTGCCAAAAACCTGTAGCGGAAGAATGCCACGACTAGCTCATGTAACCATAGTAACCACCAAATGTAATGAAAACCATGCCTAATGCGGTGACTCATTTTGATAGATTAAAAGATAATTACAGCTAAATTATGAATGTTAATACAATAAAATAATGAAATGTTTGGTATAGACTTTATGTGTTGTATTACTGTATGTTGTACATTATGTTTAGACATTCTAATTTAAAACTAAAGGTGTATCTATGGTCAAAATGAGAAATGATATATTAATTTTTGTATTGAATTTCAATTATTACTAGCCTTCTTCTATTACCTGCTTGACACCCACCCACAGTAGCTGTACGGCTAGCGGGTGGCAGCACCAGGCTAGACGACACACCTGTATATCAAAGTCTTTCTACAGTGTCGGGATGTGCGCCCCCTGCCAACCCGTGCTGTAGACACAGCGCAAGTTTGCCAGCTGATTTCAGCCAATGATATTGGCTGAAGTCAGCTGATCAGCTGTGGCCAATCAGAACCCGTGAACCCACACAGGACTAAGCTTATCAGGGATTTTCTAGAACAGTATAGTCCTCCCTCCCTCTCTTCCTCAGCAGCCAAAACCTTGGAAGCCCTCACGCCAGAGGAATTTAGCACGGGGTTAAAACAGATAAAACCAAGTAAGAGCCCAGGTCCCAATAGACGGTCCAATACTTCAAGTCTTTCTCTGATCTTCTGACCTCACACTTTCTGAAGGCCTTCAACTCTTTTGCTAAATCTAGACCATCCTCGGACACCCTTTCTACAAATCTTTATTACAGTTATCCTTAAGGAAGGCAACAATCCAACCCTAGTATTCAAATATCGTCCTGTTTCACGCCTAAACATGTTTGCGAAAATTATTGCTAATCGCCTGACCTTTTTACTTCATTTTTGGATATCGCTGGACCAGGTAGGCTTCATTCCAGGGTGGGAGGCAAGTGACAACACAATCAAAGCCATTAACTTGTATCACTGGTGTACCTCCCACTGCCGAAAGGGTTTCTTCCTAAGAATTCATGCTGAGAAGGCATTTGATACAGGCCCTGGGGCTCAGACACAACTTTATTATGTCACTATACACCAACCCGAGGGTGAGAGTTAGAGTGAACGGTTACCTATCCCTTCTGCATGAATGATTGGATGAGACAGGGGTATCCTCTGTTCCCCATCATCTACGTTCTGACCTTGGAGCCCTTTCTACTATGCATACAGGTGAGCACTAACATCAGAGGTGTCTCAGTCATCACAAAGAAGTATAAAGTAGTGGTCTTTGCTGATGATATTTTTCTCTTCTCGACATAACTAACATTACACAATCTCATATAGAACCTTGAGCATTTTAAAAAGCTTTCCAATCTCAAGGTCAATTATTTAAAGTCCTGTGTATTGAACATTTACCTTGACCCAGTATTGGTCTAGCACTGCCAGGACAATTTCCCTTTCATATAGAAACTGGATGCTATCATCTATTTGTGAATCCAAATAAGCTGCTCCCATCGAATCTTTCTGAATTATTCTCTCTGAATTTTCTCTCAGAATTGAAGGCCGCACAACGGGATCGTCTACTTTAGTATAAACTTAAATTCTCTTGGTTTGGCTGGGCAGCTATCCTAAAACTGTTGGTGCTTCCACAGTTCCTATATAAGCTACAGATGATCCCTATCAATATACTGGCCCCCTTCTTTGCTATGTACAAGAAGATGTGCTCTAAATTCCTCTGGTGCAGAAATCCCCCTATGATAAGTTGGTGCTGCCTAAATTGCAAGGAGGTATTGGCCCGCGTGCCCGTTGCGAGCTCCGTGAATCCGACCGCGGGTCCTGCGGACTCTATGTCCGCGGGGATACCCACGATCATCTCACGAAGAGGAAGAACGGGGGGAGATGCTAATGTAAACAAGCATCTCCCCATTCTGCCTAGTGACACTGTCACTGATCATAGCTTCATGTGATCGGGAGCTATGATCAGTGATGTGTCACACACAGACCCTCCCCCCCACAGTTAGAATCTCTCCCAGGACACACTTAACCCTCCCCTAGCCCCCTAGTGGTTAACCCCTTCAATGCCAGTGTAATTTTTACAATAATCAGTGCAATTTAATCGCATTGATCACTGTAAAAATGACAATGATCCCAAAAATGTGTCAAAATTGTCCGATGTGTCCGCCATAATGTCGCAGTCATGATAAAAATCGCAGATCGCCACCATTACTAGTAAAAAAAAATTATTAATAAAAATGCCATAAAACTAGGCCCTGTTTTGTAGACGCTATAACTTTTGCACAAACCAATAAACGTTTATTGCGATTTTTTTTACCAAAAATTGGTAGAAGTATACGTATCGGCCTAAACTGAGGAAAAAAAAAAAAATTTTTTATATATTTTTTGGGGATATTTTTTATAGCAAACGTAAAAAATATAGCTTTTTTTTCAAAATTGTCGCTCTTTTTTTGTTTATAGCGCAAAATATAAAAACTGCAGAGGTGATCAAATACCACCAAAAGAAAGGTCTATTTGTGGGAAAAAAGAACGTCAATTTTGTTTGGGAGCCACGTTGCACGACCACGCAATTGTCAGTTAAAGCGACGCAGTGCCGAATCGCAAAAAGTGCTCTGGTCTATTGCCAGCCAAATGGTGTGGGGCTTAAGTGGTTAAATAACCACTAAAGAAAACATTTTTAGTTTTTAAAGTTATACGTAGTCACTGAATATTATCCATATACCATAGGTTAACTCAAGCTATAACAACAATATTTTATTCATTTTACTATGCACTTTTCAACAGTTGCTAAGCAACGCTATCATTATTTTAGTAGATAAACAGTTGGGTACCTTCAGCTTTGCAGCCTTGTTAACAACATGAATACACATATATGAAATCAACTGCTAAATTCTGCCTGATGCCGCGTACACACGAAGGGAGTATCCCGCGGGATTGTCCGCTGGACTCGAGTCCGCCGGACAACCCCCTCGTGTGTGGGCCTTCGACAGACTTTTTTTCCCAAAAGTCCGGCGGACTAGGTTTTAAGTTTTGTTTTAAAATTATCCGCTGGACTTGGCAGTCCGGCGGACAATACGGCCGTCTGTAGTATGGTCCGGCGGACCAAAAATGACGCATGCTCAGTAGCAAGTATTTTTCTAGTATTTTTCTTTTTCTAGTCCCGTCGTACGTGCTGTACGTCATCGCGTGAACCGCCGGACTTTTAGCGTGATCGTGTGTGGTCAAGTCCGTTCGCTTTCAAGTCCGCCGAAGCCCAGCTGGAAGGTCCGGCGGACAAAGTCCCTTCGTGTGTACGCGGCATAACCCTTAGTAACTGAGGTGGCATTTAAACTGATTTAGCAGAGTGTGCCTGCTGGGGGGGGGTCTCTAAATTTCCCTTACATTCAATCTTGTGCAGATGGCATGGTTTCTAACCCCCAAAACTTTTTTTTAAGCTGACAAACATGAAAAGTTTACTGACAGAGCACATTTTTACTGGTAACCTGAAATATGACAAAAACATCTAGTATAAACTACACTGTGTACACAATTATTAAGCAAGTATTTTTGAGGATTCATTTCATTATTGAACAACTACAGTGCTCGTAGTCAATCCCAATTGTTAATAAACCTCAAACCTGAATATTTAAGAAAGTAAAAGTGAGGTTTTGGCTTTCTTAGGAGAATATCTATGTGTGCAGAATTATTGGGCAACTATTAGTGTGCAGAATTATTATGCAACTAAATGAAAAATGAAAATATTCCCATCTCACTTGTTTATTTTCATTTGTTAAAGTGAGATTAAATACCTAAAAATTTACAAATAAACATTTTTGATATTTAAAAAAAATATAAAAAAAATCAGTGACCAATATAAGCCACACTTCTTTTCAAAAACAGTCATAAACATTCCACTCATGAAATCTGATGCCGCGTACACACGATTGGAATTCTCGTCGGAAAAAGCTCTGATGGTTTTCCCGTCGGAATTCCGACGGAATTTCGCTCAAACTGTCTTGCCTACACACGGTCACACCAAATTCCGGTGGTCAATAACACCACGACATACAACATGTTCGACGGCACTATAAAAGAGAAGTTTAATGCTTTCGAGCATGCGTCGAATTGTTTCCGAGCATGCGTCGGAATTTTGCATACACACAATCGAAAAATCCGATAGAAAGGTTTTCCGTCGGAAAAATTAAGAACATGCTCTCAATCCAAAGTCCGGCAGAAATGCCGACAGAAAAAGACCGATGGGCATACACACGGTCGGAAAATCCGATGAACAGCTCCCATCGGACTGTTTCCATCGGAAATTCCGACCGCGTGTACGCGGCATGACAGTTTCATGATCTGTCGACAATAAACTTTTTGTGCAGCAGCAACCACAGCCTCCCAGACACTGTTCACAGAGCTACACTTTTTGCCTTCACCGTAAATCTCAAGTTTAAGAAGGGCCCACAAGTTCTCAATAGGGATGGGCCAAATACCCCCCCAGTTCGGTTTGCACAAGAACATCTCTAACAGGCAAGAAGTTGTAGTGAACATGCGAACGCTATTAAAGTCTATGGGACACGAACATGAAAAAAAGTCCTAATTTTAAAGGCTTATATGCAAGTCATTGCCATAAAAAGTGTATGGAGACCCAGGTACTGCCTTGGGGGACATGCATCAATGCAAAAAAAGTTTTTAAAATTATCTTCTTTAAAGGAGCAGTGATTTTAATGATGCCTAAAGTGAAACAATAAAAGAATGATGGGCGGGCTGTGGTTCAGTTATCCTGTCATATGAAGACCTGCAGGACAACAGCCGCCGGACGTCCGCCGGGGCTCGCATCAAGGCGATCGGTGGTGCGGTGTGTCAGTCTGCCAGGACCACCAGGGAAGCACCTAACATGGCCAGGTACATCCCCCATGGCCACCCACATGTGAAAATGTATGCCCAACATATGCCAATCAGTGCCCACAAATGGACACTGACTGGCACCTCTGTGGCATTATAAAAAAACAGTGATGCCCAGCAGTGCCACCCAAGTGTCCATCAGTGCCACCTATCCATGCCACCTATCAGTGTCACCCATAAGTACCCATTAGTGCCACCTACGAGTGCCCATCAGTGCCACCTATGAGTGCCCAGTGCCACCTATTAGTGCCCATCAGTGCTGCCTATCAGTGTCCATCAGTGCCACCTCATTGGTGCCACCTCATCGGTGCCCATCAGTGCCCGTCAGTGCAGTCATATCAGTGCCCGGTCTTTTTTTAGTTGTTGCAAAAAAAAAAAAAATCGCAGAGGTGATAAAATACCACCAAAAGAAAGCTCTATTTGTGGGAACAAAATTATAAAAAACTTGTTTGGGTACAGTGTAGCATGACCGCGCAATTGTAATTCAATTTGCAACAGCGCTGAAAGCTGAAAATTGGCTTGGGCAGGGAGGTGTGCCTGGTATTGAAGTGGTTAAATATCGTGCCTGGGGGTCCCCTTAGTCTGCTTGTAAAGTGATTCATCTGTACAATGCATAGAACATGCCGCAGCAATAGTGACATTTCTAAAGTAAAAAAAGGTAATTTAAACTTGCTCGCAACTGTAATTTATTGCCGATTCCCAGCAATACAGATTTAAAAAAATGAAAAAAAACGGCATGGAGTCCCCCCCAGTCTATACCAGGCCCTTCGGGTCACCAAAATTTTATAAAAAAACTGAGTGGGGTCCCCCTAAAATCCATACTAGACCCTTATCCGAGCATGCAGCCTGGCAGGGCAGGAAAAGAGGGGGAGGACCGAGCGCTCCCCCCTGAACCATACCAGGCCACATGCCCTCAACATGGGGGGGAGGGTGCTTTGGGGCGAGGGGGCTCTGCCCCAAAGCCTTCTTCGCTTAGACAGCTCTTATATAGGCAAGGGCAGGGCCACCCGATGACATAACTGGGTGACCCCGCCCCTTCTGACATCATGTGATGTCCCATGTTGAGGGAAAGCGGCCTGGTATGGTTTAGGAGGGGGGGCACTTGCTCGTCCCTGCCAGGCCTGGCCTGCCGGGCTGCATGCTCAGATAAGGGTCTGGTATAGACTTTGGGGGGACCCCACGCTATTTAAAAAAAATTGCAGTGGAGTTCCCCTTAAAATCTATACCAGACCCAAAGGCTAGGTATGGATGTTTGGGGGGGACCCTGTGACATCAATACACTGTATTATATACTCTGCACTTCACTATATATTCTGCACTGCACTGTATTATATACTCTGCACTACACTGCACTATATACTCTGCACTGCACTATAATACTCTGTACTGCATTATATACACTACACTGACTGCACGATATACGCTGCACTGTGTTATATACACTACAATGACTGCACTATATACTCTGCACTGTTATATACACTTCACTGACTGCACGCTCAATCCACTAACTACCCTGCCTAATCTCACTCCATTAATGCACATTATACACGGCGGCCGTTGGAAGCAGTCTTATATAGTGTGGGTCCCTGAGCCATGATTGGCCAAAAGCACCCTGCCTTTGGCCAATAATCTCTCTCACTGTACAGTGCGCTGTTATTGGCCAAAGCATACAGGTCATGTGCATGCTTTGGCCAATCAGCAGCCTTCAATGCACTGCGCTCTAGCAGTGCCTTTTTGGGCGCTCCGCCGCGGGCAAATGTCCCGCGAGCGCCCCATATGTTCGTTTTTCTACAAACAAATGAACATTTACATTCAACTCCAACATCTGGTCCATCCCTAGCTCTCAATAGGGTTTAGGACAGGTGAGGAAGGGGGCCACGTCATTATTCTTTGATCTTTAAGGCCTTTACTGGCTAGCCACGCAGTGGAATACTTTGATGCATGTGATGGAGCATTTTCCTGCATAAATATGGTCTTCTTGAAAGATGCAGACTTTTTCTTGCACCACTGCTTGAAGAAAGTGTCTCCTAAAAACTGGCAGTAGGTTTGGAAGTTGATTTGAGTACATTTTCAACTTAAAAAGTTCCAACTAGATCACCTCCACCTTTCTGGCGTCTGAGTTGAAGCGGAGCTCTGTGCCTGTTACTGATCCAGCCACAAGCCCATCCATCTGGTCCATCAAGAGTCACTCTCCTCACATCAGTCCATAAAACCTTTGAAAATTCTGTCTTCAGATATTTCTTTGCCCAGTCTTGATGATTCAACTTGTGTCTTGTTCAGTGGTGGTCGGGTTTCAGCCTACCTTATCTGGGCTGTGTCTCTGAGCACTGAACACCATGTACTTCTGGGCACTCCAAGTAGGTTGCTGCTCTGGAATATGACAGCACTGGAGCATAATGGGTTCCTGGTAGCTTCACGTTTAATTCTTCTCAAATTGTTGTCAGTTAATTTGCATCTTTTTTTTCTTAAGACTTTTCTTGTGACCCTGTTGACCATTTTGTCTGTGATCACGTCCCAATATCTTAGCAGAGTGCTGCATTACTCTCAAAGACTTTTTGACTTTTCATAGTCAGTTAAATCTCTTTTTTGGCCCATTTTGCTTGAGTAAATTAAAGCGGTTCTGCACTGTCTATTTTTTTTTTTTTTTTTTGAGCGATGCTATGGATTGCAACATGTTTTGTATGTACTCACGTGTTCCTGTTCTCCGAGTCATTGCTGCCGGTTTTCGTCCTGTAAAAAAAATTAAAATCATCCTTCCTGCTGGGGGCCATCTTGCCTGTGGGCATGTGAAACCCCACAGGCACTTCAGATGGCCCAGCATGCATCGCCGTTACTGCGCCGATCTCGCGCGTGCGCAGTAACGGCGAAGTGCAGCTCACGTTCTCCGAAATCTCGCGAGATGTCGGCACATCTGCCGACATCTCGCGAGATTTCGGAAGATGTTGCCGACATCTCGCGAGATTTCGGAAGATGTGGCCGACATCTCGCGAGATTTCGGAAGATGTGGCCGACATCTCGCGAGATTTCGGAAGATGTGGCCGACATCTCGCGAGATTTCGGAAGATGTGTCCGAAATCTCGCGAGATTTCGGAAGATGCCCGCACAGACTCCTGGGATCAATGACACCAGATCCCAGGAGACAGTGCGGCGTGACGAGGATCCCCGCACAGACCCCGCCCACCGCCGCAGACACAGAGGACAGGAAGTCGGCGATTATCAAGGTAAGTGAAAAAAAAAAAACACATTTCATTTAGTACTCTTTGCCTGATTTGGAAGGCAAAGAGATTTACTAAATGAAATGTGTGCAGAACCGCTTTAAGCTGTCTAATAATTATGCACACCTTGATATAGGGTGTTGGTCTCCTTAGGCCACACCCTCCCTCATTACACAAATACACATCACCTGACATGCCTAAATCCAATAAGCATTCAAGTTTATACAGCTTGGAATTGGACAATATGCATAAAATATTATGATCTGGTCAAAATACTTGTATGCCTAATAATTGTGCACAAAGTGTAAGAGATTCAATATTTAAAGTGTTAGTTCACCTTAGTACCAAAAAATCTAATTCCTTCAGATATCATGCCTAACATATATGACAATCTTATTGTGCATAATCATTTTTTTTGTAAAATGAGCTTACCCCTGTGTTCTGGCATCCCCTTTTAAAAAAAATAATTCAAAGCTTCTCTTCCTGCTAGCTGTTTTCTTTTGGCAATGTCACCTAGGACTTGTAGTTCACTGAGCTAAAAAGAAGCTACAAGTCCCATGAATCATTACTCTCTCTGTGTGCATGGGTAGGAGGGGCTGGTCAGGCGCATGAACAAGCTTATAACTCTGCTCTGAAGAGCTCAGCTTTCACTTCCCCCTGTGATCTCCACACTGCTGTAATTGAGAGGAAGGAGAGCTTGAGAAGACAGAGCCATTTTGCAGCCAAGGTAGCTCACATATTAAAAAGAATAAGAAAGTTGAGTTGTAAGAGATAAAAATAAACTTCTACAATACAGGTCTTTTACTGTTTTACTTTTGGACATGGTTTACTGTTGGACATGGTTTATAAATCAAATTAGCATACATCCTTATAGTAACAAAATATGAAGATTTTCCACCTGATAATGGCTGTTGGTAGGGTATTTAGTCCCTTCTCTACTATTACACTTTGCTTCAGTGTTTTGCTTTGCTGCCAGATACTGCTTGCCACTCATCTTGAGCCTACAAACTGATCTTGCTCCTGCCCTGCATCCTGAACCCTGCTGCCTCTTTTCTGCTTCCCTTGTGCCTGATCCCAGTCCAGGTTCCCCCTTCCCATCTGTTCCCTGCATCTCCAGTTTTCCGTGTTTATCTGTGTTCCCCATTTTTGTACATATTGTATATAGTTAGTTTGTTAGTTAGACTTCCTGTTATTTAGGTTGCTAGTTAGGCATTCTGGTTATATGGCATCTTCATATTTGCTGTGTTTTCTGTTGGCTGTCTTTTGGATGTCTTTTGTGTTGCTACTAAAGCGGTTGTATCCCCCCGCTTGGACATTTTTACCTACAGTTAAGCCTAAAATAAGGGTTACCTGTAGGTAAAAAGAACATCTCCTAAACCTGCACTGTTTAGGAGATATTGACCCTGCATGCAGCGGCTGATGTCAGCAGTTCATGCGCTCTGCAGGTTCTGCCAGGAGTTGCTAGAATGGAGGGGGCGCATGCGCGGGAGTGACTTCATCGCGGCTCCGGTCACTCACAGAGCCAGAGCCAGCAATCTCGGAAGAAACGCAGAGGGAACATGTCAGCTCCCTCAGTGGTGACTGGGCACCACTGCATTACTTCGTTCTAAGGTAAGTATTTCATAATGCATACAGTGCATACTAGCACATTATGCTATTGTCTTGCAAGTTTTTGTTTTTTTTCCACGGTTAACAACCACTTTAATACATTTACTTTCAAACTACCACCCCCCAAATCCCCCCTCCCCCTCTACTCTTCTTTCTCTACTAACTCTTTCTACTCACTCTTTCTCTCTTCTTCTCATTAAGTCCACACTCCAACTGTTAATTATAGGTTACGGTTAATAGGGCAAAGATATTCTGGATGAATAGCAATAGAAGACGCGATTTATATGTATCGCTACACGTATACCACATTATGCCATTCAGACAGGTTTACAGTTCATCGTACCTTGAAGGCTGTGCCCTTCCTATATGATTAAGATATTGTAACCATTCTCTCTGTCATACCGTATGGTCCAGCCAATGGTCTAGTCTAAACACACAAAAGTCTACAGAGCCCTCAGTGTGAAGGATTTCGGCATATGACCAGTACCCCAGGTAATTTGAGATCATGTGGTTTAGGTACTGCCTGTGACTGCTGCCAGCAATTCAGCATGTCTAAAGTGTTCTGGAAAAATGACCTAAAGGCATCACTGAGGCAATCACCACTGCTACTTCTTTCAGCTAGCTGAGGATTGTAGGCATGATGGCCACGAGGGGTCATCCTGCCACTCTCTTAAAATGTTGACTAGTGATTTATCTGCAGCACCTGCTCCAAGTTTTGCATTTTTTGCCATCTCTGGGATGGTAGCACAGAATCTGCCATTTTCCCTCTCTATCAGGAATCCAAAATAGTGGCTAACAGTAATGGTCTCTCTCCTTCATGGCTCGAATTCTGGGGTTCTTGTGCAAGCATTTCAGCATGAGAGCTCACCTTCCACAAAATTCCTGCAGCAGAGGACCTTGAGTCCTCAGCATCACTGAGAACAAAGTTGTCATCGATGATCTTACCCCACCTGCATACAACTTCTGAGGTTGGGAGATTTGAAATGTACCCCTTGAAGTCTGCTCCATTTCCTCCTCCTCCAATTAAAAAAAACATGATTTTTGCAAGCACGTGATTGGATATTTTAACCTGAACACAGGTTCACCTTATTTTTTAATAAGCCCGTTGAAAAGTAAAAATTTACTTCGCTAAGTGAACAGCATCTATTTCTTTGGTAAATCAGTCCACTGCCTGGTCTAGCCCATAGGCATCTATCCATGACTGCAATACTACTTCTGAGTGGCCAAAATCTCTAATAAATGCCTATAACATTCTGAATGTTTTCTTTTTTGATGTAACTTTTTAAACTGAACATTGTATTTGAAAATTGCAGGAATGCATTCTTTTTACTGGTTTACATATTTAGAACTGATGTTGCTCTGTATGAAATCTGAAAAAAAAAAACATTAAAATGAGTTCCAAAGCTATAAAATAATAAGGGGCCTTCATGTAGGCTGCATCAAGTGATACATCAAATGATACATTTATTTTTCCATCAGACCATCTGTTATCATAAAATTGTATCTGTAGTCTGCGGCTGAGTCATCATCACAATGATAATAATGAACGATCTTAAAAAACAGTCACACAAATAAACGGACAAATGCTCAGTGTACCAGGGAATGGTCTATTATAAAGGAAAACCAGTAAAGAATAAAATAATATAGCAGTAGTATAGCGCTGTTCATACTGAGCTTCTAGGCAAAAAACATTTCATGATTTTCTGAAGGGGCAAAATAGCTTTCAAGAGGAACTGCAGTCCGCTCACATAATTTGTAATAAAAACATCTTTGCCATTCTGAAGCTTCCCTCCAAGCACTTTGCATATGATTTTATATATACTGTGATTCTGTACTTATGCCAAATATGCTGCAGAAATCTCCCTCCACTAAGTCTGGCTGCATCCACTGTTGGCAGTTGAAGCTGCTGCCTGTTCACTTCCTGGATTTACACAGACACACAAAGGGACACCTCCAGCTCTCATTGGTCCTCTTATAAATCATCCCCCCTCCTTTCCTGGCAAACTCTCACAAGAGTGAGAGAGAGATCTGTGCATGATGTTATAAGCCTAGGCTAATGACCAGACAGGAAACAGGAAGTGCATAAGGTATAAGTGTAAGTATAAAGTATTTAATGGCAGAAAAATAAATTTTTTACTATGCAAAGTTAAAACAACAAGGGCAGAAGATTTAATAGATGGAAAGATGAAAAAAATACTGAAGTTTTACTTTAAGGTTTATGAATAATGGTTTGTGCTATGCGATGGTACACCTAGTTTGTCAAATCTAAAAAGAAAAAAAAAAATATATATATATATATATATAGCGCCCACCACCTTTAGGTGGGTGCTAATTAGGTTCAGTTATGCCCCGTACACACGATCGGACAATCCGACCATGTGTGGGCTCCGACAGACTTTTTCTTCCCAAAAGAAAAGTAAGTTTTGACTCAAAATTATCCGCCGGACTCTGCAGTCCGGCGGACAATCCGGCCGTCTGTGTGCTAGTCCGCGGGACTTTTGAAATGAACGGACTTGCCGGCACACGGAGTAAAGTCCGTTCATTTATAACGTGACTCCAGGTAGACGGGACTAGCGAAGGAAGCCAATGCCGCTGCCTCAATCGCCGAGATTGACACCTTGCTAGTCCCGTCACCTGGTATGGATTTACAGGGGAACCCGTACACCGAAAAAACGGCGTGGGGCCCCCCCAAATCCATATCAGACCCTTATCCGAGCACGCAGCCCGGCCGGTCAGGAAAGGGGGTGGGGATGAGCGAGCGCCCCCCCCCCCTCCTGAGCCGTACCAGGCCGCATGCCCTCAACATGGGGGGTGCCTTAGGGAAAGGGGGGCCCTGCGGCCCCCCCACCCCAAAGCACCTTGTCCCCACGTTGATGAGGACAAGGGCCTCTTCCCGACAACCCTGGCTGTTGGTTGTCGGGGTCTGCGGGCGGGGGGCTTATCGGAATCCGGGAGCCCCCTTCAATAACGAAGGAGAAGGAGAAAGCCGGGCTCCTCCGCTAGTAAAAGAGCTAGCAGAAGATAGCGGAGGAGTCCGGCAAGAAGACCCCCGAAGACGGAAGAAGAGAAGACCCGTCTACCTGGAGTCACGTTCTAAATGAACGGACTTTACTCCGTGTAAAAGTCTAATCGTGTTTACGTGGCATTAGGTAAGTGTTAGGTAAATTTGCCAGTGCCTTACATTTCTTTAGGCCTGGTTGTTTGATTTGGTTTGGAGGGAGTGATAGAATAGAGGGGGGTGTGGCCACCTACACTCTGCCCTGAAAGATCTCCCTTACCTTCCATTGGAAATGTTCTGGAAGGGAGGCGGACTTGGGACTGAGGTGCAGGCAGCTTGTATGGAGAGCCCTGGACCAATCATTAACTTGTATTGGCAGGGGCAGGACTCGCATATAAGCTGGGGTCACATGCTCTCTGGGAGGAGATGGGTAGACATGTGCACAACAAAAAAAATTCGTTTATTTTCGTTTCCGAAAAAAATTAGTTTTTTTTCGTTTTGTTTTTTTAGTTTCCATCGATTCGTAACGATTCGTACATTCGTAAGTCGTCGTTGTTCGGATTCGTAACGATTCGTACATTCGTAAGTCGTCGGTATTCGTAACGATTCGTACATTCGTAAGAGTTATTTTTTCGTTGATTCGTTTTTTTTCGTTAGTTTAATTTTTGGACGCATTCGTATTTATTCGTACATTCGTAACATTCGTAACATTCGTAGATTCGTAATCGGAGCATAATTCATAATTTGATGTAATGTGTATGCTATTATTACATTTTAATAATTTACAAATCGAAAAAAAAAGTTACGAATCGAAAAAAAAAAAAGTTACGAATCGAAAAAAAAGTTACGAATGTACGAATTTTTTGGTTCCATAGAGACACAGAAAATTACAAATCGAAAAAAAAAAAGTTACGAATCGAAAAAAAAAGTTACGAATCGAAAAAAAAGTTACGAAACGAAAAAAAAGTTACGAATGTACGAATTTTTTTGTTCAATCCATTCGAAGCACGTTTAGCAGCACCAGAACTGACGCGGGAGGATCGCCAGAGTCAAGATAGGCAGGTGAGGCCTGGGGCTCCTAACATCCACATACCACAATGTCTTTCAGAGGGGCATTGGTCAGTTCAATATGGGACTTTAATTACACTCAGGAACCAGAAGGAGAGAGATGCAGCTCATATTTCCCTGAATAAGCTTGTAACATACTGCAACTAAGGAAATAAAGTTATTTTTCAAAGTTATGGACTGTCTGCTGATGTAAATTCGTGCCAGGGTGAAGAATGGAGGCATGTTAACAGTAAAGGTGTGAACACACCCAGCAGCTGTAGGGAGTAGTGCGCTACATATATATATATATACACACACAGTGGATATAAAAAGTCTACACACCCCTGTTAAAATGTCAGGGTTCTGTGCTGTAAAAAAATGAGACAAAGATAAATATTTTCAGAACTTTTTCCATCTTTAACCACTTCAGCCCGGACCAATTGGCAGCCAAAGGACCAGGCCCCTTTTTGCGATTCGGCACTGCGTCGCTTTAACTGACAATTGCGCGGTCGTGCGACATGGCTCCCAAACAAAATTGGCGTCCTTTTTTTCCCACAAATAGAGCTTTCTTTTAGTGGTATTTGATCGCCCCTGCGGTTTTTATTTTTTGCGCTATAAACAAAAATAGAGCGACAATTTTGAAAAAAATGCAATATTTTTTACTTTTTGCTATAATAAATATCCCCAAAAAATATATAAAAAACATTTTTTTTCCTCAGTTTAGGCCGATACGTATTCTTCTACATATTTTTGGTAAAAAAAATCGCAATAAGCGATTATTGATTAGTTTGCGCAAAAGTTATAGCGTTTACAAAATAGGGGATAGTTTTATAGCATTTTTATTAATATTTTTTTTTTTATTAGTAATGGCGGCGATCAGAAATTTTTATTGTGACTGCGACATTATGGCGGACACATCGGACATTTTTGACACATTTTTGGGACATTTGTCATTTATACAGCATTCACTGCTATTTAAATAGCACTGATTCCTATGTAAATGACAGTTGTAGTGACAGTTGTAGCCACTAGGGGGCGGGGAGGAGTCAGTGTGACGTGTTGTGTTTTTTTTACAGTAGGGGGGCGTGGCTGTACGTCTGACGTCATTGATCGGCGTTCCCGATGACAGGGAACCGCCGATCACTGACAGTCAGTGTAGGAAGCGCGGGGAGAGGTTTGTTTACATAGACCTCTCCCCGTTCTTCAGCTCCGTAACCCGATCGCGGGATACCAGCGGCGATGGGGTCCGCTGGTCCCGCGGCCGTGGTCACGGAGCTCCCGACCTGGTCGCGCGTGCGCCGCTGGTGGCGCGCGCGCGCCCCCCTGGCAGGCAAATTAAAGGGGACGTACAGGTACGTGCTTTTGCCTGCCCCTGCCATTCTGTTGACGTATATCTACATGAGGCGGTCGGGAAGCGGTTAATGTGACCTATAAACTGTACAAATCAATTGAAAAACAAACTGAAATCTTTTAGGATGGGGAAGTAAAAATCTCAAATGTTCTCTCACAATTGATTTTCTGTGGGAATATAGAGTACTGAATTTCAACTGCTGTGTACAGATACTCCACGTTTAATAGCTTACCTGTTTAACGACTGCTCAGACTGGACCAGCAATTCCGACCGGTGCAGGACAACCGCTCGGACTTACCACCAGCTCTCCTGACCCGCGCACAGGACGTCATGTCATCACTCTGTATCAGCCTTCTTCTCACTTCCGCCTGCTGTTTTACAGGTATGTACTGTACTGTAATCGACTCTCCTAAATACCCTTCCAGCGTTCTTTATTCTGTACTGTTTTATGTCTTTTAATGTAATTTAATGTGTGCTTGTACTGTACAGGTATTGCCCACACCATATCCGAAAAAAAGAAAAAGAGTGCTTACACCTACAGAAAGTGCTCAGAAAAAAATAAAAGCTATTGATCTTGATATAAAAAGGAAGATCATTAAGGACTGTGAGGCTGGCAACAAAGTTAAAGAAATAGCAAGTGAATTGGAACTTGCACATTCTACCATTTCAACAACCCTGAAGTATAAGGATAGAGTGAAAGAGGAAGTAAAAGCATCAACGGAATATCAAGCCATAATAACTAGGCAGCGGAAAGGCCTCATTCATGAATTGCTGGCAGTATGGATTAATGACCAAATACAAAAAAGAATGCCAATTAGTTTTTTATTGATTCAAACTAAAACACACAGTATTTTTGAGAATTTGGAAGTGCACAAAGGAGAAGAATCGACTGAAGCATTTACAGCAAGCCATGGATGGTTTCAAAGGTTTCATGGGAGATTCAACCTCCATAATCGGAGTATCAGTGGGGAGGCTGCAAGTGCAGATGTGGAAGCAGCTAAAAGATTTGTGGTTGAATTTGATAAAATCATCAGAAAAGGTGGCTACTGTCCAGAGCAGATATTTAATGTGGATGAAACTGGACTTTTTTGGAAAAAATGTCCTATAGGTTCTACATACACCAAGAAGATATAACCATGCCCGGTTTTAAGGCTTTTAAAAACAGGGTCACGTTGTTGTTGGGAGGAAATGTTGCTGGGTTCAAGTTAAAGCCTCTCCTCATCTATCATTCACAGAACCCACGTGCATTGAAGCAGGTTAGTAAGCACACACTGCCTGTTTATTATCGTGCAAATAACAAAGCATGGATGACACAAGCTTTATTTGATGACTGGTTCCTTAACTGTTTCATATCCTTGGTCAAGCGTTACTGTCAGCAAAAGGGTGTTCCTTTTCAAATTACCGTATTTATCGGCGTATAACACGCACCCTAAAAATCGGGGGAAAGTCGTGGGTGCGTATTATACGCCGACCCCCCCCCAAAAAAGTGCCCAAAAAAAATCAAACGGCACCGAAAAACAGCGACCGCCGCCGAGAAAAAACGAGCGCCGCCAAAAAAGACCGATCTGTCTGTTCGGCTCCGCTCGCAGTCCCGCCTCCCTGCGCTCGCTTCCGAAACAGCAGGGAGGCGGGACTGCGAGCGGAGCCGTACAGACGGCTCAGGCTTTTCCGCCGGCTCTCGGTCTTTTCCGGCGGCGCGGTCTTTCAAGGCGGCAAATTTAAATGTGGGCAAGCTGAAAATGATGCTGGCAAGCTGCAAATGACACTGACAAGCTGCAAATCACACTGGGCAAGCTGAAAATCACACTGGGCAAGCTGCAAATCACGCTGGGCAAAGCTGCAAATGACGCTGGGCAAACTGCAAATGACACTGACAAGCTGCAAATCACACTGGGCAAGCTGCAAATGACACTGGGCAAGCTGCAAATCACGCTGGGCAAAGCTGCAAATGACGCTGGGCAAGCTGCAAATGACGCTGACAAGCTGCAAATCACACTGGGCAAGCTGCAAATGACGCTTAAATGTAAGTGTTTTTTTTCCCTAAACTTCCCTCCTAAAACTTTTTTTCCTTAAAATGCCCTCCTAAACTTGGGGTGCAAAATTACAAAAACAGAGCCCCTTAACAGAATTCTTCTTGCAAGCTACCCCTTCCAGTTCTATCATTTCCTTGTCGTCTTCTCCCACATCTACAACTCCTGATGACCCTGCTGGTAACTCCAATGATGACACTGTCGACACTGCTGGTAACTCCAATGATGACACTGTCGACACTGCTGGTAACTCCAATGATGACACTGATGATCCTGCTGGTAACTCCAATGATGACACTCATGATCCTGCTGGTAATTTCAATGGTGATACTGATGACCCTGAAGCACTATCACCCTTTGAAGGATTTGATGACTAAAATGTCACTCTAAGGCCCCTTTCACACTGGGGCGTTTTCAGGCGATACATCGCTAAAAATAGTGCCTGTACAGCGCCTGAACAAATCCGGCCCCATTCACTCCATTGTGAAAGCTGGAGGGCTTTCACACTGGAGCGGTGCGCTAGCAGGACGGTCAAAAAAGTCCTGCTAGCAGCATCTTTGGAGCGGTGAAGGAGCAGTGTATTCACCGCTCCTATACCACTCCTACCCATTGAAATCAATGGGACACCGCGGTAATAGCGCCACTGCGGCGGCGCTTTGCGGGGGGTTTTAACCCTATTTCGACCGCGGCTAAAACGACGGTAAAGCAACGCTAAATATAGCGCTGCTTTACCGCCGACGCCGCTCCCGCCCCAGTGTGAAAGGGGCCTAAATGTCTACTATGTATGTTTACTTTTTGGGCACTGTACATCATTGTATCCTGTACAGTACAGTATTTTTGTTGTTTATATTTTTGTGTTCTGTACTTATGCAATTTAAAACAATGTTATTTAGTTGGAGTTTTGTGTTTAGATCTTTTTTTTCAGAATACAGTACAGTACAGTAGTTAAGAATGCTTAAAATATTGATTACTTGTGCCTCCTCGCTTAACGACCAATTGGTTTAACGACCTGGTCGTTGGAAAGGAACCTGGTCGTTAAATGAGGAGTACCTATACTCTCATTTGAATGTATGATGGATATGGTACAAATGCTATTTTCTTCCAGATGGGTTGCCCTATTTCTTATTGTGCGGTTGTCTGAAGATATTGTGTTATTTCCTGCTCCGTTATGTCCACTAAGATTATTTTTTTTAATGTTTAGCCAGTGCTCTGGCCTCACTATTATATGTATATAAAAAAGGTGCAGCGCTAAACACACATAAATAAAAAACAATTGAAAAATTCAAAAAATATGTCCATAAACAGTCCAATGGTGTCTTTCTAAGGATGATGACGGAGGCATACATATGCAGGTGACAACGTGAAAGAAAACCTCCACCACAGATGAAATGGCCGCTCACCTCACCAAGTGGACCCTTAGATCATAAAGGGTCACTAAAGCCTTCCCACCAGGGGTTAAATGATAACGATCCACTGGAGAAATACGTCACACTTGGCAGATATGCCGGATGGATGTCAGTCAGTCCTCACGGAAAAGCTCAATCCCATATCGCCATCAATCATGTGAATGAAAAATTTAAAAAACCATAGTGTTCTCTGCTTATAAACAGTTTATTGAAAAAAAGAGATGGGAATATAAAAACTTACAAAGAGGGCACCTATATCCCGGTGCTAGGAGGGTACAGCGTATATCAAAGTGCACAGATCGGGCTGCGGGTGATGTCACTTTCGTCCGTATGCATTACGTCCATGTGCAGGACTTCATCAGCGATTCGCCTGATCTGAGAACACTATGGTTTTTTAAATTTTTCATTCACATGATTGATGGCGATATGGGATTGAGCTTTTCCGTGAGGACTGACTGACATCCATCCGGCATATCTGCCAAGTGTGACGTATTTCTCCAGTGGATCGTTATCATTTAACCCCTGGTGGGAAGGCTTTAGTGACCCTTTATGATCTAAGGGTCCACTTGGTGAGGTGAGCGGCCATTTCATCTGTGGTGGAGGTTTTCTTTCACGTTGTCACCTGCATATGTATGCCTCCGTCATCACCTTAGAAAGACACCATTGGACTGTTTATGGACATATTTTTTGAATTTTTGAATTGTTTTTTATTTATGTGTGTTTAGCGCTGCACCTTTTTTATATATGTTTCTACAGAGGGATTTTTGAAGGTTGACCCTTGGTGTTCAGCTGCTTCTAATAATTTTACATAATATTTGATATACCATTGCGCTGATTTATTTTATTATCACTATTATATGTAACTTTGCATTCCACGCTTTCAATATAATAATAAAAAAGATTGAAAGGAAAAAAAAAAACATATGGTTCATCCTAACCTAATTTATATCTGCGCTTGAGGTTGCAAAATTGGAGCACTCATAGGCTCTTGGGACTTTTGTATTTGAATATTATATTTATTCGGTAAAACTGCAGATTGAATGATATATGCCCATAAAAAATTCAATTAGGAGGTGCAAATATTGTCTTAGAGAATTATCAAACAAAGATCTGTACCCCACAATACCCAAAGTTGAAAAATTATGTTTACTGGATTTAGATTATACAAAAAATGTAGCACTCCACCAAATGAGAACTTCTTAAAGGCCACCACAGTTGATTTAATTTAATTTTCATTTCACCTTAGATTTAGTTGTAATAATTTATGTACATTAATGGTTTTCTGTTGCAATATGCATTACATTTTTTCTTTCATCTTGTCTTTGATGGTATGGATTTGCCCTGAACATGTATTGACGATAGATATGTGTGCATTCCTTTGCAATGAGCAGTCGAATAAAGAAAAGACTTGTTGTATAAGGGAGATCAGTGATATGATATCTTCAAAAAGCCTTATGGCTCAATTTAAAAATAAGATTAAGGTGTACTGTAAAAGAGATTTTATCAAAGAATATGCTAGCTAATTAGCAAGTAATACTTCACAATTTCATAAACCAGAGTTACCTAAGCTATTTATCCTTTCCATAAACACATAATGAAATAAAGCACCAATTATCTATATAAATTCTGTGTTGCTATAAAAATAGTTTACGCCTCCATGCAGATACTAACACAGTCATTTAACAACTGTGACTGCTCAACCAGATAAAAACAATAAAATCAGCGAGTCATACAAGGTCATACTGAGAAAGTTTTGAGCTCCACACTGATGATAATCTTATATAAAGCTACATCCATTCCCATTAGACAGCTTTCACACCAAGCCGCGGCCGGCGTCGGCGGTAAATCAGCGATATTTTAGCGCCGCTCTACTGTCGTTTGAGCTGCGTTATTCGGTCGCTAGCGGGGCGGTTTTAACCCCTCGCTAGCGGACGAAAAGGGGTTAAATCCGCCCGCAAAACGCCACCGGAGCGGCGTTTTGCTGGTGATATCGCAGCATTGCCCCGTTGATTTCAATGGGGACCAGCAGTGGAGGAGCGGTGGAGCAGCGGTGAGTTCACCGCTCCAAAGAAGCTGCTGGCAGGACTTTTTGTGACGCCCTGCCAGCGCACCACTGCAGAGTGAAAGCCCTCTGGGGAAGCCCGGGTTTCCCCTTGCGTCAGAGGGGGGCGGGGTCACTTTCTTTGTGAAATGGTAGGGGTACAATGTACCAGATAAAATTTCAAACAGGGGGGCCGGGATCTGGGGGTCCCCTTGTTAAAGGGGGCTTCCAAATTCCGATAAGCCCCCCGGACGCAGACCCCCACAACCACCGGGCAAGGTTTGTGGGGATGAGGCCCTTGTCCCCATGAACATGGGGACATGGTGCTTTGAGGGTCACAGACCCCCAAAGCATCCTCCCAATGTTGAGGGCATGTGGCCTGGTACGGTTCAGGAGGGGGGACGCTCTCTCGTCCCCCCTCTTTTCCTGCGGTCTGCCAGGTTGCATGCTCGGATAAATGGTCTGGTATGGATTTTTGGGGGGAACTCCACACCATTTTTTTTTAATTTGCAGTGGAGTTCCCCTTAAAATCCATACCAGACCTGAAGGGTCTAGTATGGATATTTGGGGGAAACCCCACGTAATTTTTTTTAATTTGATGCAGGGTTCCCCTTAATATTCTTACCAGACCTGAAGGGCCTGGTAATTGAATTTGGGGGGGACCCCCACACATTTTTTTTTTTTTTTTATCAATGACTTTCAATGACTGTTCTCTGTATTACGGGGAGCCAACAATTCATTATAGCTGCGAGGGCTTTTAAATGACTTTTTTTTCATGCAGAAATTACACTTTGTGCAGGGACAGTTCTAAGCACGGAAAACATGCGCCCCTTTACAAGCATTCTATACACACCCCCTAGGTACGAAATTTAAAGGAATATTACACTTTTATTGTTTTACTTTAAGCATTATTAAAATCACTGCTCCTGAAAAAACAGACATTTTTAAAAGTTTTTTTTTGCATTGATATATGCCCCCTGGGGCAGGACCCGGGTCCCCAAACACTTTTTATAATAATAACTTGCAGATAAGCCTTTAAAATTAGCACTTTAGATTTCTCCCATAGACTTTTAAAGGGTCTTCTGTGGCTTTTCAAATTTGCTGCAAACACCCCAAATTGTTCGCTGTTCGAGGAACGGTCGAACAGGCAATGTTCGAGTCAAACACGAGTTTGACTCGAACTCGAAGCTCATCCCTACTAGCCAGATCTAAAAACACAATTTAATACATTTCTGTATACCTTTAAACAATTACATGTATTTATGTATATATTATATATCTAGTATAAGTAGTTAAATCCCTCTTCATATCAACCTCCTGTCATCTTTTTCATATAAGTACTTAAAATGGATGAGGGAGGGACTGCTCTTGGAGCTAATTAGGCTCTGCCGCCTGCATGTGTACTGACAAGGAGCATGCTTGCAGGAGAAAAGAGCAGCATGAGCAGAGTTGGTAAATAGGAATGGGGGAACGGTTCGGGCCGAACTTTGGCTGTTTGGCTGTTCTCCGAACATCCGAATTATCGGGTTGTTTGACTGTTTGTTTGGCTCGCCAAATGACCACAATGCACTGCGTCGCCACACAATGCATTGAAAGCCCTGATTGGCTGAAGCAATGAAAGCTTCGCCCAATCAGGGCACAGAGCACTGTCAGAGCCACGATTGGACGCTGTCATGATGACTGTATCCAATCCTGCCATAGCCCCAAGCATCAGGCATGGAGGAATCAGCGGAGTTATTTGAACACAGCGTCAGCCACTTGCACCTTGGCGATGCACAGCCATTACTCGATTCAGATGTTGGTTCTGAGGTTGAAGAAGGCAGGAACATGAGCCTACAGAGAGGGAAGAACACTGGTACACAAATTGGCATTCATGTTCCCCCAGCCGCAGCGTATTGCCAAGTTGCCAAGGTGGTAATGAGAATGGAGGAAATGATGATGATGATGATGAGGTCACAGACTTGACTTGGGTGCCAGATAGAGCAGAGGAGGAAAGTGAGGGTGAGGCACAACCCCAATGAGGCAGCCATCATTGAAGAGTAGAGAGCAGCCACCCTATTCCATCACATGTGTTATCTCCCGGCCCACTTCCTAAAGCTCAGCTGTCTGGGCCTTTTTTAGTACATGTGCAGCCGATCGCACTGTTGCTACTTGCAAACTTTGTCTCAAGCACATCAAGCATGGCAAAAACGCCAACCATTTGGGCACCACCTGCTGGACAAGGCATTTAACCTCCCAGCACTCAGCCCGTTGGCAAGAGCACCTAAGAGCCACACAAAAGGGGCAAAAATCCTCCTTACTCACCTTCGTCTGTCTCTGCTATACCTCATAACCTCTCAGCAGCCTCCACTGACAGGGATGATGGTATAGCACAGCGGGTCCCAGATCCTTGCAGCACAACTGCCACCAGCACACCACCAGCTGTAGACTATAGCCGTCAAAATTCTCTGCCCCATCTGCTGCAGCGGAAGAAAAATACAGTCCCTGCCACCCACATGCCTAGCATCTAAATGCAAGCTTGTCAAAGCTGCTGGCTCTACAACTTTTGCCTTTCCACCTGGTGGATTCTGCCCCCTTCCGTGAATTTGCATAATGTGCTGTACCACCATGGCAGGTTCCCAGTCGCTATTTCTTTTCATGTAAAGCCATTCCAGCTCTCTACCATCACGTGGAAGGCGTATGTTGTGGCATCGTTGGGCAAGGCAGTCAGCCGCAAAGTCCACGATACTGCTGACACGTGGTCCAGCAAGCATGGGCAGGGATGATATATTTCATTCACAACGCATTGGGCAAGTCTGCTTGCAACTTGGAAGGATGCAGGACAGGGCTCAGTGGTGCAGCTTGTTGTGCACCCATGTCTCTATACAGCTGTTAATGATGCAAGATTTGTCAGCTCTACCCCCCCTCCTCCTCCTCCATGCCCTCCTCTGCTAAATTGTCCTATGAAGTACCCCCTAAGCGTTCAAAGAGCTATTCAATGAGTCAGGCTATAAGGTGCCATGCAGTGCTTCAGCTGGTGTGGGACAGCAACGACACCGGAGCAGAGATTCTTGCATCTCTGCAGGAACAGGCCCAGAGGTGGTTCACGCCATTCCAGCTGGAGCCAGGAATGGTGGTGTGTGTTAATGGCACAAACCACATGTCCTCAATTTGGTGGTGCAGCATTTCCTAAATAGGTACCCAGGGTTGGAAGATCTACTAAAGCAGGCCAGAAGAGTCTGTAGCCATTTCAGGCGATCATACACAGCCAGTGCTCGGTTGGCTGAAATTCAGCGGGAATTCCACCTGCCCGTAAACCGATTTGTGACATGCCCACCAGGTGGAACTCGACTTTGGCAATGCTGCAGTGGCTGCACATGCAGTAGAGGGCTGTCAACGAGTACCTGTGCGAGTATGGCACGACGACAGACTCAGGCCGGCTCAGCTTTTTTTTTCCCGCGCCAATGGCTGCTTATTAAGGCTGCATGCACTGTACCGTCACCATTTGAGGAGGCCACAAGGATGGTAAACCATGACAATGCATGCTTGAGTGACACAATCCCTGTTGTGTTCCTGTTGCAGCAGACTCTGCCAGTCATTATGGACAGGGCACTTGAGGCAGAGCAGCGGGACGAAGAGGAGGACTTCTTTTCCTCTCAAGGCCCACTTTATGCAGACACCATTGTTCCTATGCCACAGAACACACAAGAGGAGAGAGAGGAGGAGGAGGATTCTGGCTGTTTCGGAGGCATTGAAGCAGAGGAAGACATACGTCAAACAGTAAGAGATGGTTTTCCATACCCAGAACCCTTGGGAGTAGTACGTGGCTGGGAGGAGGCAGCTCCAGAAACTGTAATCCTCAGTGACCCCGAGGAGTCTGCTTTTCATTTTTCTGCAATTTTGCAGTGCATGGGCTCCCTCATGTTTCAAAGCCTGTGAAAGGACCCAATAATACGTGAAGGAAAAGGATCACTATTGGTTGGCAACCCTCCTTGACCACCGTTATAAGGAGAAAGTCTCAGAACTTATCCCACCCCCACAGAGTGCTGCAGTGTTAATTTTGTCAACAAAAAGTTTTTTGTCAGCGTCATTTTTACATTGACAAACACGAGAACGAAGTGTACAGCACATTTTTGTCCACTGATGAAAACTATGATGAATATAGAATCAATTTTCGTTAAGGAACGAAAACGAGGCTAAAATGGCAAGGAGGGACATTTACCAAAAGTGGGGGGGGGGGAATTGGGCCCGTCTCTCCTGGCCCTGACAGCACTGCCAGCATAGTCTAAAGTTAGGATAAAATCACTGCCAGTCCCTTCTCCTACACCACTCCTCCTGTGTCACTCTCATTGTAAAACAAGGCTTCTAAATGCCTGAATAGCTTCATTCTTGTTGGCCACTCTCCTCCTCCCGCTCCTCCTCCTCCGAGAGTTGCTTTAGATTGGAGGAGGCGAGCAGTCACATGACCACCCATGAAACGTCAGAGGAGAGCAGTCATTTGACCGAGTCAATGATAGAATGTAGTTAATGAGGTAGAGACTTTGATTTACGAGAGTGACATAGGAGGAGCGGTGTATGAGAAAGGGCTGCCAGTGATTTATTCTGAACTTTAGAGTATGCTGGCAGTGCTGCCCCAGGAGTGCAGGGGGGTGTGTATTGTGGGGGGCTGTGTATTGTGCAGAGGGTGGGGGACTGTGTATTGTGGGGGGCTGTCTACTGTGCAGAGGGTGGGGGCTGTGTATTGTGCAGAGGGTGGGGGCTGTGTATTGTGTGGGGCTGTCTACTGTGCAGAGGGTGGGGGCTGTGTATTGTGCAGAGGGTGGGGGGCTGTGTACTGTGCAGAGGGTGGGAAGCTGTGGAAAGTTTTTTTTCTGAAACTTCCCTCCTAAAATTAGGGTGCGTGTTATATGCCTATGCCGATAAATATAGTCACTTACGGTTTTCACTGAGCTGTATCTGTGAGTTTGTTCAAACCTTAATACCATAAATAATAACATGATATTCATTTTTTTTTTACTCCAGGAGTATATAATGAGTTTGGAAAATCTAGAGAAATGCTTAAATAATGCCCTAAAATGATTGTATTCAACTAAAATGTACTGGAGATTTTAGTCTACTAAAATACGATGACTAAAATGGGACTAAAACTAAAATGGCATTTTAAAACACTAAAACACTTGCAGAAGACTAAAATTGGACTAAAATCCCATAAGACCAAAGCTAAATCGAAATTTGCTGCCAAAATTAACACTGGAGTGCACAAGATGAAATCTCTTGAGGACACCTTAAAGAAGAGTTTATCAAATAGTTTTCCTAACCCTGGTAGGTTACAGTGTCGTGGAAAACCTAGTTTTTGAGGCTTCTGTTGGTCAAGATAGGAGTGGTGGAGAAGGTGGCTGCCTAAGTGATGCATTTCTCAATTTTTTTAGTCCTCGCCGCCCAGGGCTGTCAGCTTCCACATCCCATCGGCAGCATCTGCATCACACTGTGGATGATTACCTAGGGGCAAAAACAGAGATGGAGAGCTTTCTTTTCGAAGATTCACTGGCTTACTGGGTCATGAGATTAGACCACTGGCCAGAACTTGCCCAGTATGCTATTGATCTGCTGGGCTGCCCTGCATCCAGCGTGCTTTCCGAACATGCATTCAGTGCTGCTGGAGGTTTTGTTACTGATCATAGAACGCGTCTGTCCACAGACTCTGTGGACCATCTGACTTTTATCAAAATTAATCAGTCCTGGATTACCAGCAGCTATGAAGCTCCCGATGCCGATGTCACTGAGTAAGTTTTTTTGGGATGTGGAATCTCTGCAGGTCTTCTAGGCTGCCTAGTGTTGTGGGTGTGGATTTCATTTGGAAGAATGTTTTTGGTGTAGGGCACAATTAACACCCAAAGATCGATTTTTCCGCACATGTGCATATCATTGCAGTTTTTGACAGCAAGGACAATTCTTGCTTTCATCAAGAGTACCTCTATAGGGTTGCGGTGTGAAAGTGCCACGACACCCAAAGACCAATCTTTGCACACCTGTTTGACAGGTGCATATCATTGCAATTTTTGACAGCAAGGCCAATCCTTGCTTTTATCAAGAGTAACTCTATAGGGTTGCATTGTGAAGGCGCCACCGACACCCAAAGACCAATTTTTTTCACACCGTTACTTCTATCCAAAGTTTGTGGTAGAGACATCATAATTTGTCCTAAAAATCTCTAATCTTGTTCCCGGTGCACTACATTGTGGCCTCATCATACAGACTGGCTGCCCAATTCATTGCTTACAAAATAAAGAAAGCTTGCAGGGAAAATGTAATTTCCTGTCGCATCTCCATGGCAGCATATACCTTGGGTTGTGACTCCGCCTCCACAACCTGATAGGACCACGTAACTATAAAATGGTGATACGGCCCCGCCCCGTTATTCTCTTATTTTTCCTCACCTGTTGGGACGCACGGACATCACCCCCTTACCGCTTCGCCCCAGCCAGGTTCTAGCCTCTCCTGGTTTGGAAGTCCTTGCCGGTACAGCCTCTAAAGGAAGCTAAATGGAAGGAACCCCACTCTGGTGATCTCAGGGGTATCGTATTATTTCTTCTACTATTGTTTTCTGCGGACTGCCTGTGTAGAACCTTAAACAGGTTTAAAGCACTATGATGACTGCATATGTGTAGAACCTTAAATAGGTTTAAAGCACTGCGATGACTGCTATATACAAAACCTTAAATAGGTTTAAAGCACATTGTCGACTGCCCCTGTGTAGAACCTTAAAGAGGTTTTAAGCACCAACATCCTCCTGGCCTCTGTGTAAAGCCTTAAACAGGCTTAAAGCACCTTGCTGTTTGTGTGTCAGGGCAAACACACTCCAATCACGTTCCTAAGCCTTAAACAGGCTTTCCATTGTGCAGTGGTCTCCCCCCCCCGCCTCCTTGCTTTGATAGTAAGCAAAACGCCGTTACCGTGCTACCGCTGGGCTCTGTAGTCCCTCTCCTCTCTGCTCCTCTTCCCCTCAGGTGCGCCGAGCGTCCTGGCGCTTCGGCGCATGCGCAGTACGGTCTGCTCGGGCGGCCTGAGGGCTTGCCAACTTCCAAAATGGCGCCGGCGGCTGCGCGGCGCTACTGCGAGCGTGGCGCTCGCCCGCCGCCAAATTTAAAAAGGGAAAAAATTTCCTTTTCTTCCACAGCCCTGGCAGCACCCTGGAAATCCGTTTTTTTTGTTCACCGCTGCAGATCATCCACAGCCTACTCCCACTAGGTAAGTGCCCTCCATGGATTTGCACCCCCCCCCCCTTCTCTCTTTTTTTTCCTTACCTATCTTCTTCTTCTCCTGTCTTACAGGCTGCCTATCTCCCTTCCTCATGGAGACCACTGCCCCAGCAGATCACCGCCAGACCAATAGGTAAGGGGGGAGGACGGGATCGGTAAGTAAAGAAAAAAAGAAAAAAAGAGAGCTGAGGCACTAACGCTACCTAAATGGTCAGCCCTGTCAGGTCCTCAAGATCCTCCAAGTCCGGACGTAGAGGGTCCTCGCGGGGAAGGAGTCGCTCAGGCCACAGACGGAGCCGTTCAGGACGGAGCAGGAGAAGTCGCTCAGGTCATAGGAGTCGCAGGGGAAGTCGCTCCAGATCCTATTCCCGACGCAGCCGCTCACGCCGCAGAAGATCACCGGCACACAGACACCACTCAGCGACCCGCTCCAGGCCCGCTCCCAACACCTGCTGGGTGTGCGGGGCCGCCGCCCTCCCGGACAAATTAGCCTGCCGCAGGTGCCTCAAGGAGGCAACCAGAGGGGACCAGGACCTCAGAGAACCATCAGGGGCCCCACCCCCACAGCCCGCTTTAGACGTGGATGCATCCACAAGAAGCGCCTCTCCTGCCCCCCCGAGTACATCAAGGGAGCAGGACTCCCAGTCAGATGAGGAAGAATTGGAGGCATCAGCGGGATTCAACTTCTCCCTTATCGAACCCTTTGTGAGGTCCGTAAAGGAGGCTATTAATTGGGATGAGCCCCAGGAGATCCAACAAAAGCGGAAGAAGTACTTCCCCAACCTCAGACGGGACCCGGAGGCCTTCCCCTTCATAGAAGAGCTTGATGACCTCATTAGGGAGGAATGGCAAAGGCCTGATAGAAAGTCAAGCCTCAACAACAGGCTTGCCAAGTTATACCCCCTTAAGGAGCCCAAGGTGAAACCTCTGGTGACCCCGCCTGTAGTGGACGCATCCCTCATGCGTCTGGCCAGGCATGTGACGCTCCCTATTGAGGACGCCGTGACCTTTAGGGATGTCCTAGATAGGAAGATCGACACAGATCTGAAGAGAACCTATCTAGCGTCAGGCGGCGCATGCAGGCCGGCAGTGGCCCTCGCGGCCGTAGGAAAAGCCATCTCCAGCTGGTCGGCCAGCGCCGAAAAACTCATTACGGACGGAGCGGACCAAGATAAATTAGTCAAGGCCCTGCAGGAGCTAAGCCTGGCAGGAGACTTCGTGGCAGAGGCCTCTGTCGATGTGATAAAATCTACATCCAGGGCCATGCTATCCTCCGTCATGGCCAGACGGGCACTTTGGCTGAAGCCGTGGGCGGCTGACCCGGCTTCCAAGTCCAACTGGTGCCGTATCCCTTACGACGGCGAGAACCTCTTCGGGGCCAAGCTAGACTCAGCCATTTCCAAAGTGACTGGCGGGAAATCAGGGCTCATCCCCTCGGACAGGAGGCCCAAACAGCAGAGGCCTCCTCCCTCTAGACGAAATCTCCCCGACAGGTACAGGGACGCCAAGGCCTACAGGCCTGGCAGAGAATTTAGGAGGAACTGGAAGAACCCTCAGACTTCCTTCTCGAGGTTCCAGAAATCCAAGACCTCCGTGCCCACTGACCAAAAGCCTTTTTGAAGGTGCGCCCGCCCAGTCAGCAGTAGTGGGAGCCAGGCTCCAAAATTTCAGGCTGCTCTGGGCGGAAACTATCAGGGACCCCTGGACGGTGGCCACCGTCCGGTTCGGGCACAGGTGGTCTTTCAGGGGACGCCCCCCGGGGGACCATTTCTGTCCGACCAGGCTCCCATCTTCGCGAGAAAGAAAGGCGCTGTTGTTAACATACGTCCAGGAACTGCTCCAGAAAAAAGCAGTAGTGGAGGTGCCCCGACCACAAAGAGGTCTGGGGTTTTACTCCCCTCTGTTCCTGGTCAGAAAAAAATCCGGGGACCTGCGCCCCGTCCTGGACCTAAAAATCCTCAACCACTCCATCCGGGTAGAGTCCTTCAAGATGGAAAGCCTACAATCGATCCTCCAGGCCATAAACCTGGAGGACTGGATGTTGTCCATAGATCTACAAGATGCCTACCTGCATATCCCCATCCATGTAGCCTTTCAGAAGTTCCTCCGGTTCTCAATAGACCACCACCATTATCAGTTCCGGAGCCTCCCGTTCGGAATCTCCACTGCCCCCAGGACATTTACGAAGGTCCTTCTCCCGGTCATTGCTTCCCTGAGGGAAAGAGGTCTAAGGGTCCATCACTATCTGGACGATATCCTCCTCCTCTCGAACAGTCAGGAGTCCCTCATACAGCACAGGGAGATCCTAGTCTCCACGCTACAGGGCCTGGGATGGCTCATCAACTGAAGGAAGAGCAACGCTCAGCCCACCCAGAGGATGGTCTTCCTGGGAGCCCTTCTAGACACCCGGCAAAACTCCGTACAGCTACCCTCAGAGAAGGTTCCTCCTCTGGACAGGAAAGTGAGGAAGGCAATCTCAACAACTCCCTTACCAGCCAGAGTGTGCCTCAGCCTCCTAGGCTCCCTGTCAGCTACCATCCTGATGGTCCAGTGGGCGCAGTGGAATGCGAGACCCCTCCAGATCTCGTTCCTTCTCCAATGGGACGGCTCATCCATGTCCCAGTTAATACATATCACTCGGGAAGTCCAGCGATCTCTAGAGTGGTGGACCCGTCCCCACAATCTGAACAGGTACAGACACATTGTCTCTCCCCCTCTGGAAGTCGTTACATCAGACGCCAGTCTGGAAGGATGGGGGGCTCACTACCTTCAGCATGCAGTACAGGGCCGCTGGCCGTTCAGAGCACGGGACCTTGTCTCCAATGTGTTGGAGATGAGGGCAGCATTCCAGGCCCTTCTAGCTTTCAGTCCTCTTTTGAGAGGAAAACAAGTCCTCTTAAAGATGGACAACAAGGTAGCTGTTGCCTATATCAACAGACAGGAGGGCACCAGGAGCTCCTCCATGCTGCAGGAGGTGCGCCCTGTGATGGAATGGGCACAACAAAACCTTCTGGATCTGAGGGCAGCCTACATTCCGGGCGCCGAGAACATACTGGCAGACTCTCTGAGCAGGGACTTCATCTCAAACAACGAGTGGTCCCTGAGCCCTCAAGCTTTCACCCTCATTGTCCAGACCTGGGGTCTCCCCGACATAGACCTGGCCGCGACCCCAGCAAACGCAAAATGCCGGAGGTTTCTGTCGAGGACCCCCTTCCCTGCTGCGGAGGGCACGGACTGTCTCCAGCACCCATGGGAGTTTCACCTGGGCTATATCTTCCCCCCAACTCCTCTGATAGCGAGATTCCTCCTGAAACTCAAGAGGACGACAGCACTGGTAGTGGCAGTAATTCCATTCTGGCCCAGGAGGCCGTGGTTCACCACCCTCCTGCAGCTGAACACGGCAGACCCTCTCCCCCTCCCGAGGTCAGCCGATCTGCTCTCCCAAGGTCAGCTGCTTCACCCCAACCCGGGGAAGCTGCACCTGATGGCCTGGAAACTGAGAGGGCTAGGTATGTAGTCCAGGGCTGCTCCCAGAGGGTAATCAATACACTGCTCCAGGCCAGAAAACCCACCACGAACACTACCTACCGGAGGGTGTGGGAGAAGTTCGTTTCTTTCGCCCATCAGGAAGGCTGGGATCCATCCTCCCTACTGACATCCCAGGTCTTAGAGTTCCTGCAATCGGGGCTGGACAAGGGCCTCGGCTCCAGCACTCTGAAGGTGCAGGTCTCAGCACTATCCGCCCTGACCGGGGTTAGGTGGGCACAAGATCCTCTCATTATCCAGTTCCAGAGAGCATGCCTCAAGTTAAGACCACCCAGGAAGCCTTCATTTCCAGCCTGGGATCTATCTGTCGTTCTGGAAGCTCTATCCAAGGAACCATTCTTCCCACTAGACAACATCTCCCTTTGGGACCTCACACTAAAGGTTACTTTCCTTATAGCGATAACCTCAGCGAGAAGGGTCTCGGAGATACAGGTCCTGCTAGCGAAGGATCCCTACCTGATCATATACCCGGACAGGGTAGTCCTGAGACCCTCGGACCGCCTGATTCCCAAGGTATCCTCATCCTTCCATTTCAACCAGGAAATTAGCCTACCGGCCCTTACCACAGACCAGGGCGATCCTCACCCCCTGGACGTCAAGAGCAACATCCTGGCCTACCTTTCCGCTTCCAAAACCATCAGGAAGTCAGAAAACCTGCTGGTTATCCCGCATGGCTTCAGGCAAGGCCAGGCAGCATCGGCCCGTACTATTGCCTCTTGGTTAGTCAAGTCCATCAAGAAGGCCTACTCACTCAGCACAATACAAATTCCTGACGGCTTAAGGGCACACTCCACCAGGGCAGTGGCGACCTCGTGGGCAGCCTACTGTAGAGTCTCGGCGGAAACCATCTGCAGAGCCGCCACCTGGTCCTCCAGGAATACTTTCATCTCCCACTACAGAGTGGACTCTGCATGCCTAACAACTACAGATTTCGGAAAATCAGTTATCCGAGCCAATTCCTCTATTCCTTGTCAATAAACTTATCCTTACTTGCATATTCCCACCCTGTCTGCGAGTTACTCCCCAAGGTATATGCTGCCATGATGCGACAGGAAAACGGAAAATTGTATACTTACCTTTCCGTAATTTTCCTTTCCTGTCGCATCTCCATGGCAGCATACTTTGCCCACCCTTTTTCTTCCGTTTTTAGAAGGTGATTCATATATACAGAGAATACCGGGGCGGGGCCGTATCACCATTTTATAGTTACGTGGTCCTATCAGGTTGTGGAGGCGGAGTCACAACCCAAGGTATATGCTGCCATGGAGATGCGACAGGAAAGGAAAATTACGGAAAGGTAAGTATACAATTTTCCATTTTGTTGCTACAGCAGCTTCTATACACAGTACAGATGTGCCACTTTACAGGTGGACTAAACGGAACGCCCCAGGCACTATATTGAAAGGCATTTTTAATTTTTATGCTTTCACTTTAAGCATCAATAAATCACTGCTCATTTAAAACTTTTTTTTCATTGATACTTGTCCCCCAGGACAATACCCCATAACCATTGTATGTCCAATTACTTGCATATAAGCCTTTAAAATGGGCACTTTTGATTTTTCACCTTTGGGTCCTATAGACTTCAATGGGGTTCGTTATTCGGTTCCGAACCTTTGCAATGCTCGAAAGTTCTGCTGCACACCGAACAGGGGGTCATTCAGCCCATCCCTATTGGTGACTTATCTGTATCTTGCTGCTTCTTCATTGTAGGCTTGGGGCAGGGAGGTGACACCACTGTGTTCTTTAACAGTGAAAGAGAAAAGGGTGTCACCCTTCTGATTGACACAGATGTATGAACACAAAGGTGGCTGGACAGAGTTACAAATCCTTTGGCAGATAAACTAGTTCACATATGTTTTTTTCAAACTGTGTATTAGGCAATTTGCCTGGAGTTCAACTTTAAAATGACTCAACAAATATTGCCTCAATCCCTAATATATCAAACTACTAATTATTATAAACATCTGATGGGATTTTGTTGCAACCAAACATCGGAAAATAGAAAATTATATAAAAATTGTTTTTATTAATAACATTTGATATAAATGGCCACATCTTAAAAGAGACAGTGTTTCACCATACATTTCCAAAGAAGAGCAAGAAGGATCAATAATGTCAGACTTGTGCTAAACAGACAGTGGTACAACTAGTGGTACAACGGATCACAACTAGACTGAGATGACATCACCACAGCCCATTTCAACTGGAAAATCCAATGTTTCGAACATATACAGCGTTCTTCATCAGATACAATACCTGGAAGCTGATTGGCAGACAGTAAAGTTACAATAACTTTTAATACAGGAGGAATCAGAGAGCCCTGCTCGTCAGAGCTTACAATCTAAAATCTACCTCTATGTTGACTAGGGTTGATTTTCTAAAGGCAAATAGACTGTGCACTTTGCAAACTGCAGTTACACTCTGCAAGAGCAGTTGCTCCAGAGCTTAGTAAATGAGCCAAAGCGCTGCTGACTTTCATCATCCAATCATCCAATCAGAGTGCAACTGCACTTGCAAAAGTGCACAGTTTATTTGCCTTTAGTAAATCAACCCCAAAATAAGAACTTGGTCTTTGCCTCCCTTTAAAATGTATTGCCTATTTCACATTTAAAACTTATTCCAGAGCTGGCTCAGATCCGCATAAGCAACTCCTCTGAGCACACAATACTGCCAAAAATAGTATCATCGGCTAATGCTGTGCAATAAATAATTGTTTAGTAATTATGTCATTTACTGTGATTTATTTGTTCCTTTTAAACTGATTGTAGCAAATATATTCCTGCGTCATGTACTTCTTATTAAGTTACAATGATAATTTTTTCATACGCTGGACACACAATCTAAAAATATAGAAACATAAGCCTAATGACTGAAAGTGAAGGTAGGATATATGGAAACTAGTCAAATTGGCCTACAATGCTAAAAGTCTACAGAAGGAGTGATAAAGACACTTACTTTGGACATAGTAGAGTTGGAACTTCTTTAGCAAGTATTCAGTATTCAGAGATCAGTTGTTGGAATGTCCTCACCAGTGGCAAATGCAGACAGACTAAAGACTAGTGCGCACTATCAGTTTTTTTTACGTTCAACCCAGAAATGTTAGTACAGAAATGTCTCCACCATTGGCTGATCATATGCCGATCGGCAGACCTTTTTTGGTCATGCCCCTTCGACAGAAGCCGGATGTGTGGCCGGCTTCTGTTGGACTGACTGCCATGCACACATGCTGAATGTCGCCCAGTTTCTATTGAACCAGCCAATTTTGTCCGATATTCGGCCCATGTGCATGGGGCTTAAGGCAAGGTTACCAGCCAATTTTGTAATCGGGGTCAGGCTGGTGATCTGGTAAGGATGATGTCAGATATATAGGGGTTGATTTACTAAAACTAGAGAGTGCATAATGTGGTGCAGCTGTACATGGTAGCCAATCTGCTTCTTTAGCTTGTTTAATTAAAGTAGTTGTAAACCCACAAAAAAAAAAAACATGCAAGACAAAGGCATAATTAGCTAGTATGCATAGCATACTAGCTCATTATGAAATACTCACCTATAGATCGAAGCCCCCGAATCGGTCCCCGTACACTGCTTCGGCTGGTGAGATCGCTCCCAGGGTTACTCCAGGTATCGCGGGCTCTGGCGCTGTGATTGGCTGGAGCCGCAATGACTTCACTCCCGCGAATGCGTTCTTGAGCCACCGGTAATGGCATGCTAGCTGAAGCAACGGCACGATTGGGCCATTGCTTTAGTGCGCATGTGCCGATGACGTTGGCACATGCTGATACAGGTGATATCTCCTAAACCGTGCAGGTTTAGGAGATATCCGGGGTAGCTACAGGTAAGTCTTATTATAGGCTTACCTGTAGTAAAAAGTGGATTGTAAGGGTTTACAACCACTTTAAGCTTTGAAAAAAAAAAGAAGCTGATTGGTTTCTTTGCAGAGCTGCACCAGGTTTGCACTCTCCAGTTTTAGAAAATCAACCCCAAAGTGTAATATGTCAAAGGGAGCACCAAATGAAAAATTCATAGGCAACCAAAGTCTTTATTGTTTAACTGGTTACAACAAGCAAGGCAAAGGACAACCAGCATGTTTCAGGGGCCACATAATCCCCCTTCATCAGGGTTGGAGGAAAAGTTTACAACATCCCTGACTTCAGTCGTCTGCCCACAAATCCTTTTTCTTGTCTTCACTTTGCTCTTAAGACCCCTTTCACACTGAGTCGCCCCGGGCGTCAGCGGTAAAGCGGCCCTATTTTTAGCTCCAATTTACCGTCGTTTTAGCGGCGCTATTCGGCCGATATCACGGGTTAAAGCCGCTACCGCTAGCGGCCGAAAAAGGGGTTAAATCTGCCCTCAAATCTCCGCTGCATCAGCGCTTTGCCGGTGGTATAGCAGCGCTGCCCCATTGTTTTCAATGGGCAGGTGCGCTTTAGAAGCAGTAAGTTCACCGCTCCTAATGCGCTCCAAAGAAGCTGCTGGCAGGACTTTTTCTGACGTCCTGCCAGCGCACCACTCGAGTGTGAAAGCCGCTGTTTCAGGGCGCTTTGTAGGCGCTATTTTTAATGCTATAGCGCCTGCAAAGCGCCTCAGTGTGAAAGGGGTCTTACAGATCATCTGTCTTCTCTCACTGCAGGAGCATACAAAGACTCCCCCTCTCAATCTGTGCTTCCAGTTCTCTACCCCTCTTTTTTGGCACCGAACCCTTTATTTAATCTACCATTAGCATCACCAGCTCCCTTGCTATTTCTTTTCTGAACACCAGTACTGGCTGTTTTTTATAACATCCCTGCAAGTTATATTTGCAGTTCCCATTTAACTTTGGGTACAGAGATCTAATGCGCTCCATTGGATTTGGAGTCACTGGCTGTAATATGTACGCACATCTTTTCTCTCTTTTCACTTTCATCTATATTTATTTTTAGATTAGTCTGCTTCAGAGTAATTTTGAGTCCATTTTGACAATTCACCCAGGTATGTCGACTTCATCTACCATGTTTTTTATTACACATTATCACTCCCCTTCATGGTTTCTATAGTAATATATTTGATTCATTGAACATGGTTAGTTTTATATCAACCCTATTTTTTAGTAACAGCAATTTTATGTGTCTGTATTTGCCTCACTGCAAACAACTGCATTTCTAGCAGTAGAAACATTTGTATCCTTTTGGCCAGATTGCATCCAGCTACACACCAGTTGAGGTATCTTTGGTTACTTTTTGTTACACTGTGATCTTTGTGATTGTCCTTTGATAGCATCTCTCTCATATGGAAGCCAGCAGCATCTTTGAAAAAGACCCGTCTATACATACAGTTAAATCTATGGGTATTAGTGTGAAATATGGCTTCCTTTTATACCCATTGTTATGTAGTCAAGCTGCATTGCACTATGATTCTGGGGATGTGCTTGTTTCCCCTCAATAGACATGTCAATATAATTAGTTTATTTTTCTTTTATACGTGTATTTTTTTTGTAGCAATTCTGTTTTATTATAATTTTTATGTGTGTTATTTAAAAAAATTGCTTCAGCTCTAATGAAGGAGGATTTATGTATGGCACAGTGGCGGCCTGTCCATTAGGGGCACATGGGTGCTGGGTTAAACATGTGACCAGAGGCTCTACTCTGTATGTGTATTTGGCATATTAGCAAGAGATGCTAATGTCATGAACTCCAGCCAGCCTGTCTGTTGTGTAAATGAGTATAGTCTGGCTTGTAGGAGTGTTTCACCTATTGTTGTGTGTGCTAATTAACCCTGCAATTGAATGAAGGAGTCCAGTGTTGATTAAGATAATTAGCTCATGCTAATTAGGTTAGGTGTGAGTCATCTGGCTGTATATATGTGTGTGACATGTCAAATAAAGGAACTTCCGGATGTACCCTACACTGGTGTTGTCTGGTGACTGGGTGAGCTAAGGGGTCTTGGATTGTGTGGTACCGGACAGAGGAAGAATTTACGGCGGACATCTTGAGTACGGGGTCCGTCACAACTTCAATATAGGGTGGGCTCGGGGCACAGAGCACTGCACTCCAAACCCACCCAGTTGTTTGACAAGAGCAAATGAATATTCACTATTGCCATACTGATCCTCCTCCTAGCTGATCAGGAAGCCGGTCTTGAGACCCGTCACCAGATAGGCTGAAAGGACAGGGGATCCTATTGGATGCCTAGGAGGAGGAGGGAGGAGACACACGGCGGAAGCCGCCATGATGCAGAAGAGGTGGAGAGGACACAGGAGCCGCTGTTTGCCGCCCATAGCCTGTAGGAGCACTGCCTGCCCGAAACCGAGATGGGGTAAATGCCGAGCTGGATGACCGATAGACCGGCCGGGGGGGAGGAGGATGTAGCGGGTGACACGCCCACCGACCTAGAAAGAAAAAAACACCAGCCGCCACTGATAGGGCCTCTCCTAGTAGATGTCCATCTTTGTGGTTTACTGCTTAATATAGTCTAATTGGGCCCAGGTAATGACTTTGTCAACATTTTGATAACCTGTGAAAATCTGTGTCCAGCATTTGAGAGACATATGATTTTTTGGGGAAATGTAGATACAGAACATTTTTACAGGTAACCAGAGCAAAACATAAAGACCTAAGCACATACTCAGGAGATGTAGTAGGTGTCAGGGTTGTCAGAAGGTCAGCAAATGTCAAATTGAAACACAGTAAGGTCTTTATAATGAGCAAAATTGTGTTGCAGTTGACCCCTAAAAAAGGAGCTGGGCCAATAGAAACGATCTGCAGCACCTGTTGTGTTGGGCCCCTGCAGCTGAAGCAGTGAGTTCCTTTAAGTAAACTAGAAGAAACTATAGTAAGGCTGGGTTCACACTGCTGCGGTGCGGGAACGCTGCAAATCTACTGCGGGTTCCCGCACCGCATGTCTCCCGCCGGCAGTTCACACTGCCCTATGCGAGCTGCTGGGAGTGTCAATGAAATGTTAATGACACCCCCATAGCAGCTCGCATATCGCAGTGCGATCTGCAAACTCGGACAGGAATCGGATCGCATGGTGAGAACACCATGCGATCCGATTCTGCAACGGACCGAAAAAAAGGGTCCTGTCCGATTTTGGGCCGAATGCGATGCGAATTCAGCCATACTATCTGTATGGCTGAATTTGCATCACACAGAGATTGCATATGATTTGAACTGCAGTGCGGTGCGAATCATATGCGATCTCCCGCACCGCAGCAGTGTGAAAAGGGCCTAAGGGAGAAATGACAGCAGGATTGTTCGACAAGGACTAGTCCACAGTCATCTACTTTATGCTAAACCATGCCCCAGATGCCGATTATGACATGGCATGAGTTCCTGGATGGGCGATTAGACAGCAGTTCATTCTGAGAATTGGCAACATCAACCTCTAAAATAATGTGAAAATAATCAGCTTGGATATGTCTGACTCAGGTTTTTGGGAGCAGTTACATAGCACTTAGCTATTTGTATTCAAAGCTTAGAAAATACATACAAAGTGGTTGTTGTACTGAAACCATGTTTCATGTGTAGCATACCTCTAAAGTTCATACACTCACCTTATTTATTGATTCAGAAAGAACCTGGATTTTCTTAATAGCCTCTGCAAGCTTGCATCAATGTTTCATAAAGGGACCCCACTGAGGTGTACTCACTTTAAAGCATTTTAGGTTTAATATCGATGGGCATTCTAGTCAAACACTGTTTTTTCCATTCAAATGTATGCAGCTGCATTTAAATGGATAATGTATGTGACAAAAAAAAGGCTGTGTTCGAACTTCTTTGCCTGCGGTTTAAATGTACCCTAATAGAACATGCAGTGTCCAAAGAAGTGCAGTGCAACACAACACAATACAAAGCAAGTCAGACACAGGGGTTCATACTACAACTGGAGCACTCAGAATCCGGTGGAGCTGTGCATGGTAGCCAATCAGCTTCTAACTTCAGCTTGTTCAATTAAGCTTTGCCAATAAAACCTGGAAGCTGATTGGTTTCTACGCAGAGCTGCACCAGATTTAGCACTCTCCAATTTTAGTAAATAACCCCCACAGCCTCTGTACTGTTTTGTGTACTGTTCAAGTAAAGTAAATGGGATTTTGCTGACCTGCGTTTGACATATGTTCCAAACTATAGCTGCAATTTTAAGTTTTGAATATATAATCTTGATTTGCAAGACAATATGATATTTCAAGTGTTAAAAAGAGAAAAAAAAAAACATATGTATTTGTCTCCATTTGAACTAAACCATGCATGACAAATGACAGGCTGCAAAGCTATCTGTTCTATGGAGGAGGTGGGGGAGGAAAACAGCTTGATGATGGTAATTGCTGATGAATGATGATAGCACAGAGAATTTGTGTGGGTCTGTAAACTAGACCCAGTTTGCGCTGTTGTCTAATCTGTTTGTTCGCCTGCACTTACTCATATTTAGAGTCATTAAAAGCCTTTTTTTATTCTATTTTTTTTGCATTTGGAAAAGATAATAGAACGTGAGTATTTGAAAGCACAACTAAGTGAAAAAAATTACTAATTAATGATAGGTGAACAGCCCATGATCTTTTACAAACCTAAAAGGAATATATTATGCGTCTTCTTGTAATTGTTGAATACTACCTGGTTTTGAATAGCAATTCAACCATCACTAGTTCCATTTGAGTGTGGTTTCAGTTGCTACATATGCTAAGTACAAAACTCTCCCTGGTCCCTAAACTTCACTGTGTATGCCTTAAACCAGGCGTCTTCAAACGATGGCCCTCCAGTTGTTCAGGAACTACAATTCCCATCATGCCTAGTCATGTCTGTGAATGTCAGAGTTTTACAATGCCTCATGGGATGTGTAGTTCTGCAACAGCTGGAGGGCTGTAGTTTGTGGACCCCTGCCTTAAACTAAACATCACTTTGAGCCTAAAGCTATATTATGCATCGTACCTAGTGTAGTGCAATAGTTGTGAAGATGGTCAGGTCTCATAGTTGCTCAAGATCTCTGCTTATCCAGTCTTAGAATTTCCGTAAGACTACAGCGCCAAAATCCTTACTCCAAAAGGAACATAGGAAAGGATATGAATCATACATTCACAAATTCTTACAGCTTGGGTCAAAATTTAAATCTTGATTGTGGGGATCCAGCTGGCCATGATTAATCTGGTCAGGGTACCCTAATTTCCTTAATACACGATTGGTGAGCAGTGACCAACCGTAAGCAGGGCTGGACTGGGACAAAAATTTGGCCCTGGACTTCATTCAGACCAGCCCACTTTACTCCAATCACCTGATGTTGGCGCTTCAATCATCACGGCACCATGGTTGATATGGTGTCAGGATGATTGAAGCGCATTATTTCTATCATTATATTGTAATATAAAATTAAATAGTTCAACTCACCATAATGCAGAATCAGTGGGAGCCCTGAGCGTGTCACTTGCCATTGTCACCTGCCACCAGATGCAGCATGTCACTTGCCATGTTTCCTGCCACCAGATGCAGCATGTCACTTGCCACCATCGCCTGCCACCAAATGCAGCAAGTCACTTGCCACGTCACTTGTTAGCAGATGCAGCTTGTCACTTGCCACCTCGCCTGCCATGGAGATGATGCCCACTGTAGTGGCTGTCGAAAAGCGACTCTGTGGACAGGGGAGGAGAGAGAGATACACAGCACCAACTAAGTGTAGCATTAAAACAACTTTTATTCCACTAAAAAAACGTTACTGACAAAGGGAGTAGGGTGAATTAAGACTCTGTGCAAGAGTCCAGGCTTATCATCAATCTGAATTAGGAGCCGCCATCGGGAACCGATCGGGCCAGTAAATGCAGAGTACCGGTGTGTACTTCTACTTCCTGGTGGCAGTGGAACGCACTATGGGACGGACATGAAGTCATCAGCCAGAAATGATGGCCTGAAGAAGGAGCGCTCCTCCCATGTCTTGCATACTCTGCATCTACTGGCCAGATCGGTTCCCGCTGACGGCTCCTAATTCAGATTGATGATAAACCTGGACTCTAGCATAATGTTTTAATGCTGTTCACCCTACTCCCTTTGTCATTAACGTTCTTTTAGTGGAATAAAAGTTGTTTTAATGCTGTGGTTTGGCGCTGTGTATCTCTCTCGCCTCCCATGTCACTGAAACCGGCCCACTGAGCCATCGGCTCACCTCAAAACTCACGGTAGTCCCTTTGTCTAGGCCCTTAGCCTAGCTAGAAATATTTCATACTTTAGGTCAGAGGCCTCTGCTGTTAAGTGGTTTACAGCCCCAGATCATGACTAACACCTGAGGCACATGCCACACAGGTGCCCCAGGAATACAGCCGATGCACCAGAAGAACCAAGATGGTCAGCTGGCATGTGACCCACCATAACTGACTACCATCACTCCTATTCTGAACTGGCTGATACTTAGGGGATTCCGCAGGTATTGGCTGAGCACCTCTGTTTTGCTATACCCACTTTTTTCTCAGCATATTGTAAGGCTCATTGCTGTTGTCCAACTGCCTGCAGCTTTTTAGTAGGTACCCCCACTTTACATGTCACTTTTCTTGCATGCAATTCACAGAGGCAGGGACTTCTGTCTCAAACAACTCTTTACTGAACAATATTCAAAGCATCGGGCCACTGGCAAAGTTACATCAGAATTTAACAGAATCAGCTCAATCAACTGTTTTTTTTTAAAGATTTAAGATGAAAATGCACTTTACAGTTGGTCCCATGGACAGATGCCAAGATGGGGTGCTGAGGTGCTCCATACCACTAACAAGCCATAAATGCTTCCATGCTCCAAGGGCTTATGGTGCTCCTGGGCTTTTCCTGGTACTTACGGACCCCCAAGTAGCTCCTCCCTTCCCATATATAGGCCAGAGGCAGAACTTCCATGCCAAGTGGGTAGGAGAAACACAAGAGGAACGTAACCTCATGTTACATGGCCATCTAGGCTTTTATAAGCCAGTTATAGATGTTTGCCATGACTAACTGTGATCCCAGATTGACTTGGACAAATAATACATTTAATGTTGGTAGAAGATATAAAAAGACAACAAATAGAGGATATATTTAAGATATTTGATTTTACATTTTTATAGTTAACAATAGTGGAAATCACTGGATACTGTTAAGATTCTGAAGCTCTCCTCATAAGGCAGACTAGTGGTAATGATTTTGATCCAAGATGATCATTAGAATGGTTATATGAAGAAGAAAATTATAGTTACATAGTTAGTCAGGTTGAAAAAAGACACAATTCTATCTAGTTTAACCAATTTATAATTTAACCAATAAAAGGGGAAAAAGTCAGAAGGCAAAAAAACCCAGAAAAGCATGAACCAATTTGCTCCAGCATGGGGAAGAAATTCCTTCCAGATCCACCGAGATGCAATCGGATATTCCCTGGATCAACTTTAACTAAAAATATAGTATTTATAGTATCCAGTTATATTATGTACATTTAGGAAAGAATCCCGGCCTTTTTAAAGCAATCTACTGAGTTGGCCAGAACCACCTCTTGAGGGAATCTATTCCATATTTTCACAGCTCTTATTGTGAAGAAACCTTTCAGTATTTGGAGATCAAATCGCTTTTCCTCTAGACGTAAAGAGTGCCCCTTGTCTTCTATGATGATATTAAAGTGTTTGTTAAGGCAATATTATATTCTCTATTAGAGGCTGGCATAGCACACTGTGTATGTTGTATTCAAAAACGAGCGCTGTAAATACTAAATTTCAGTTGTCTTCAGGCCGGTCACAGTACTTTTGGCCGCTTTCCAACTCTGATGGATGTCTTCTGCTGGGGGGGGCGGGGCCAGGTCAGAGACAGACAGAGAGGAAGATGGCAGGGAGGAAGGAGGGGGTGAGGGGGGAGAGAGGAGAGCAGAGAGCAGGCAGCCTATCACAGAGGGAGGCACTTTGACCACAGTGATCAGGGCAGAGCAGTCCTGGTTTTCATGGTCTATTTAGAGAGGCCACACAGGATTTTTTTTTTTACAGTTTAGAGGGGGGCAGATTACATAGCACAAGCACTGTGCTGTGTAATCTGCTTTAAGGGACCAGAATCTATACATTTCTTTTGGGTTAACAAATGCTTTAAAGTGAATAACTCAACACCAAGTTCACTATATGGACCCAGGGCTGTCTTTAATATTGATTGGACCCTGGGCAAAACTTTTCTTGGGCCCCCCACCCCCCCCCCCCCATGCAGTTTTGCTCTCTACCTGCTCTGAGACGTACAAAAAATAGCAGCTAGACTTAAAATCAGTTTACTGAATGAGATCAGGCAGCTATTGTGATTGGTTGCCAGAGGTTACAGGGTATCATTACCACTCACTGACTGGTTGCTAGAGGTTACAGCACACATTACAGCTCACTGATTAGTTGCTAGAGGTCACAGTACATGGTTTCTGCTTGTTGATTGGTTGCTAGAGATTACTGTGGATATGACCTCAGGGGGCCTATCAATGCAGCCGCCGCTATTTACATATGAATGCTGCTGCTATTCAGCATATGAATGCAGGTAATTTACATGTAAACACAGGGTCTGAAAATTAGTCATCTGTTCACAACAATAGGGCAGAGCTGGGCAGCATTAGTAGCCGCACTTCACACTGAGATATCGGGACACAGCACAGGACTAAAACCTTAAGTGACAAGGGAATTTTAACCAGGATAGATGGCAAGTATGAGGCAGCAGCTTTGGGCCACACAACAATGACAGGGCCCAGGGCAGCTGCCCCTTTTGCCCTGCCTTAAAAACGGCCCTGTATGGACCCCTCATTTTTACATGCAGCCGGCAGTCAGGCACCTACCCAATCTTGATCTGGCAGGCTGTGGTGTCCTCTCCTCCCACGGATTCTTCTGCCATGTGTCTCCTTTCTGTTCCTGCATCCTAAGCACTAGGCATTCAATAGGATTGCCTGACGCTTTGGCCAACTGGGAAACAGGTCTCACGAGGAGGAACTTTAGTGTGAAAATAGTGGAAATTTATTCACTATTGTCACTCAACTGGGTGGGATCGGGCGCAGTGCTCTGGCTCTAATCGGTGCTTCAAAAAAACACCCCCCCACCCTCCATTGGAATCCATTGTCTGGTGCCCTGATAAGTCAGATTTCCGGCATCCCCTGCAACAAAGATTTCATTTTTTGGTGTGATACGTCCAATAGGAAATCACATCTAAAGAGATGCTGAACCTGCAATTTTCCTCATTAGAGTAATGCAGGTGCAGCAGCTGGTTGATAATTATGAAACCACTCCCATTCGACAAACTCTGGACATGGGCACAGAGAAACACACAGTAATTTCTTCAGAATAACAAAAGGTAGGAATCTGCAACAACGTTTGTTAAAATCCTTGCAATGTTCACAGATCACTCAGATGGTAATGTTTTTTTCTCAACAAGAGTGGAGTTACTCTTTGGCACCAATTTTTCAGTGCAGATATGTCTTAGTATGTAACTGTTATGGCATTTAAAGGTATAAAAATTTAATAGTTCATCTGGGATTATGTAGTAGCTTGGGCATAAATTATCGTTTTGGCCTACAATTTGTTGGGTTAAGGGTTATGGTGAGGTTACAGGTTAAGTATAAGGCCACTTTCACACTGAAGCGCTTCTAAACTGCCAGGAAAAACGCTTTTGAAGAGCTTTTCAGGCGCTTTTGAAGAGCTTTCCATTCATTTCAATGGGGAGGGGAGTGTGAGTGTTCATTGATTTTAATGGAAATAAGTTTTTGTGAGCTTTTTAGGCGCTGTTTTTAGCGTGAAAGGGCCTGAAAAGCGCCTCAGTGTGAAAGTGGTCTAAAGGACAAGGTGCATGGGTGTTGGAAGTGTACGATACATTCGTTTTGGCACTGCAAGTGTACAATGAAAACAAATATGTCAAGAAAGCACTGATTATTATTTCTTATTAAATGAGCAAAACTCATTCATTATTAAAAAAAAATAAAAAATTAACAAGCACAAACTTTAAGCTAAGTTTATAAAGAATAGACAATTAATTTATGTTAAAAAATGACACTTGGGACTTTAACTTGCCACATTCTAGTCCGTTGCATATCTTTCTTTTTTACTATTTGTACAAAAAAATGCTCTTTCTACCATGCTTCTACCAGTCTTTTTAAAACCAAGAATTCCATCTGTTGTCATGGTACTGAATCCAGTGAAAAAAAGGAAGCATGTTTAGCCTGTCACAGGCTAACGCTGAATGGCCTCATTGCTATGCAATTGGTTATTCAAGCAGTAATGTTTTAGGCAGCTAACCGCAGTTCCAAAATGTTTCTTATGCAATGCTGCAAATCAAAAGAAAGAAGGATAGAATTATAAAGCTCAAACTATTTTTTATCAGATTTCAAATTCTAACAAAGACAATTGTTAATCAGAGTATAGACAAATATAATTTTATAAACAAATGTATTTAAAATCGAATACTAAGGAGCTAAACATTTTAAGTACTGCGCAATACAGGGGCTATACATAACAATATTCCTAGCTCTTGCATAATTAACACAATCAACTTCCATAGACACATATGTAAGACAGATTCAATGATAACTAAAAGTCTGCAAATAATGTATACCCATACAAAACAATTATGAAAAGTCCACGTTTATATATCTGGAAGTGCAGATTTGGTGTAACAACTTGTGTGACTTTATATGTGTGATTAGAAAGAAGTGCAGAGAGGGGAAGAAATGTAGAAGGATGACCTTGCTATGGAAAACATTGCATGCTGACTGTGTGTAGTAGATGATCTGCAGTGTTCTAACTTTTTTTATACTTTCTGTCCCTCTTTCACCATCATTTCTATAGCAGGTGAAAGATAATTCATATCCAAAAAAGGACAAGTGATGATGGAAAAAAGGTCTGCATAAATTGAAGCTGACAACAGGAAAACATAGATCATTCGACTTGATGTTGTTGGTCCCTGTGCTCCTCTGATAGGATAGTGTGAGGTTTCTTCATTATGTATGTATGTATCTTCTCTGTATAAGAAGCAAATGTAGCACTGGATGGTTATGGTAAGCATCTGCTTACATCCAATACATCACACACAACAATGTTATCCAGAAATATAAGAAATGTTGACACACTGGTAAAGCTTGCAAAATGCCTCTGCTCTTTAAAGCGGAGTTCCGCCTAAAAAAAATAAAATAAAAGTCAGCAGTTACAAATACTGCAGCTGCTGACTTTTAAAATAAGGACACTTACCTGTCCAGGGCGCTCCAGGTGGAGCCGACCTGTCCTTCAGCTCCAGGTGGAGGCGCCGGCATTGCTAGTAAGAGAATCAGGAAGTGAAGCCTTGCGGCTTCACAGCCTGGTTCCCTATTGCGCATGCGCGAGTCGTGTTGCGCGTTCAGAGTTGTCCCTGCTGTCTTTTGGGACCCGTGTGTCTCCCAGAAGACAGCAGGGGGGCGGAGGAGGGGCCGGACATGGCGTAGATCGCCGTGGATACTGTGGCGATCTTTCGCCGAAAGTGGGAGCAAGTACCTGTAGTAGACAGGTATCTGCTCCCCCCTACCCCCTGAAAGATGCCAAATGTGACATCGGGGGGGGGGGGGTGCTCTGGACAGCGGAAGTTCCATTTTTTGGTGGTACTCTGCTTTAAACTCTTTTTGCAAGAAGCAAAGAACAAGTTGCCTGAGGGTTGAGATCCCATTGTGGGAAAGAAAAATAAGCAAAAATGGGTACCATCATCCAAGTATTGTATGTAAAAAGGCGGTGGAGACAGTTGCGGAGGCTGTTCTCCACTAGGAGAGGAAAGAGAATGGACTATCTCATTACCAATAAGCACAATACACTTTGGAATAAAAAAAAATTATTTATTATACATATAAAATACTAAACATGATTTAAAAAAATAAATAAAAAATTATTTATTATATGCATCCAGAAGATAGAGAAAAGACTGCCTTCATAACCCCAGTAGGATTCTTTGAGTTCAACAGGATGCCCCAGGGCCTATCTGGAGCTCCTGCTACGTTTCAACGCCTAATGGAAAGGACAGTTGGAGACATGAACCTCATAGAAGTCCTTGTGTACCTGGACGATGTCATTGTCTTTGGAAAGACTTTGGAAGAACATGAAGCCAGGTTGGAGAAAGTACTGAAGAGGCTCAGTGAAGAGGGACTTAAACTTTCTCCAGAGAAGTGTCGGTTCTATCAGTCTTCTGTGAACTATCTGGGACACATAGTGTCTGAAAAAGGAGTGTCTACAGACCCTGAGAAGTTGGAGGCAGTTACTTCGTGCCAAGGCCCACAACAGTTACAGAACTTCGGTCTTTCTTGGGGTTCTGCTCCTACTACCGCAGGTTTGTGGATGGATTTGCCCGCATTGCCAAACCCCTCAACGAGCTGCTGAAGACAGAAGGAGAGGAAGATGGAATGGGGCCTAGGAGGTCCAGTGAGTCGGTCCAAGACCAGTGGAATTCAAGGTGTGAAGAGGCTTTCAGAACCTTGAAGAGAAGTCTCACCACAGCCCCAGTTTTGGCCCACGCTGATCCCACTAGACCATATGAGCTACACGTTGATGCCAGCCATGAGGGCCTAGGTGGGAGTACTCTACCAGGAGCACGAGACCAGCTACGACCAGTGGCTTATGTGAGCCGGAGCCTGACCCCCACTCCGAGAAGAACTATCCCACCACACAGTTGAGTTCTTAGCCCTCAAATGGGCAGTTGTTTGACTAGTGGCGTTTCTCCCAGAGAAGTAGTTCTTTGCATTGGGTAGATGTAGGCTCAATCCTGCATTGACAGGTATCTGCTCAGAGCGCGTAGTTCTTTGGGGGGGGGGGGGGGGCATTGGTGTAGTTCTTTGCATTGGGTAGAGGTGCTATACAGGGATGCCCCCTTTCCCCTCTCCTTTTTGCCCTGGCCATTGAACCCCTCGCTTGTGCCATTCAAAATAATATTAACATTAAAGGCTATACCAAAGGCCTCAAAGACTTTAAACTGAGCCTATACGCCGATGACATTTTGTTGTTCCTGAAAATTAGCTTGGGCAGGAATGTGTGAAAGTGCCCAGTATTGAAGTGGTTAAATGTGGTGGTAATTTCAATTATGGCACAGATACAAGGATACATTTCACTTGATTTCTTCCTCCCCTTTATAGGAGACCCCTGTCCCCCCCCCCCCCCCCGGCTTTTCGAAATAGCAACACTTTCTATATATGGAAACGACACAACCTCACTACCTTGAAATCCCTATCCCTAAATAATAAATGTCGTCCTTTTACAGATCTATGCAAAATATACAGTCTCCCTGAGCACTGTTAATGCACTGAGAGATGGCACTGTGGGCACTGAAAGATGGCAGTGTGGGCACTTTAATGGGGCAAAGGTGGGGGCACTTTAATGGGGCAAAGGTGGGCATTGTATTGGGCACATCGCTGGCACATTGCAGTGAGAGGGACTGATGTCCCTCTCACTGCCGCCGGTGATCGGCTTTTTTTTTTTATTCTCCTCGTGCTGTCAGCGCGAGGAGGAAAAAAAGCCGATTACCGGCTCTGTTAGTATCACATGATCAGCTGTCATTGGCTGACAGCTGATCACATGGTAAGGGGTCGGGATCGACCCCTTACTCGGATCTGTGATCCAACGAGTCTCACAGACTCGCTGATCACAGAGCGCGCGCGCCCTTCAGAGGGCGCGCAGGCAGCTCGTGCCCGGGACGACGTCAATAGACGTAGTCCTGGCACAATAGATCCGCGCTGTAGCCGTCATTTGGCTATAGCGCGGGTCTATAGTGGTTAAAAAGAGAAAAAAGGCAAGAGAAGATAGTAAATCTATTTCACTATCTACCTCTATCATTCACCTCTACTTCCACTATCTACTATCAAACAGAAAATTGAGTATAAAGTATCCAGGGATTCTAGAACTTCTCAATCTTTGATGAAGTATCTTTCAGTACATTGTTCCCACCTGATCACATCCAAGAAAACAAGAGGATGATGAGCCAGGAAACATTTTCAATAAGCTTTTGGGTACTAAATACCATTGAGAAAGTACTTTAGAACTGGCCTTGATTAAAGCTACATTCATAATTCTTTTATCAATTCTAGAAGACTGTTCCCTCTAGTTCTCCTCATCAATTTCCACCCCTAGCTCATTTCCCCATGCTAACATACTGTATATGCCAAGTTACAGTAAATATTGTAGCAACAAAATGCTTATAAAGCATTGAGGTGCAGCCAGGGCCGGCCCAAGACATTGTGCTACCTGGGACCAAGAATGAAATGCTGCCCCCCCCCCCCCCCCCAAAAAAAATAAAAGGAATCATGCCCAACAAAAAGCCCTCACATTAATTATTTTATATCATGATAACTAAAGGGTCATGGCGGTCTACATATATAGGAGTATAAAGAGGACCTGTCTTGGCTCTATACACATATATAGGAGTATAAAGAGGACCTGTCATGGCTCTATACATGTATATAGGAGTATAAAGAGGACCTGTCATGGCTCTATACACATATATAGGAGTATAAAGAGGACCTGTCATGGCTCTATACATTTATACAGGAGTATAAAAGGACAGTTCAGGGTTCTATACATGTATAAAGAGGACCGGTCATGGCACTATAAATGAATATAGGAGTATGAAGAGGGCCTGTCATGGCACTATACATGTATAATGTATATAGTAAAATAAACAGGACCTATCATGGCTCTATACATGTATAAAGGAGTATAAAGGGGACGACCGGTCATGGCGGTCTACATGTATAGGAGTATAAGGAGGACCTGTCATGGCTCTATAAATGTATATAGGAGTATAAAGAGGACCTGTCATGGCTCTATACATGTATAAAGGAGTATAAAGAAGACCGGTCATGGCTCTATACACATATTTAGGAGTATAAAGAGGACCTGTCATGGCTCTATACACGTATATAGGAGTATAAAGAGGACCTGTCATGGCTCTATACATGTATATAGGAGTATAAAGATGACTTGTCATGGCTTTATACAGATATATAGGAGTATAAAGAGGACCTGTCATGGCTCTATACATGTATATAGGAGTATAAAGAGGACCTGTCATGGCTCTATACATTTATATAGGAGTATAAAAAGACAGTTCAGGGCTCTATATATCTATAAAGAGGACCGGTCATGGCACTATAAATGTATATAGGAGTATGAAGAGGGCCTGTCATGGCACTATACATGTATATAGTAGAATAAAGAGGACCTGTCATCGCTCTATACATGTATAAAGGAGTATAAAGGGGACCGACCGGTCATGGCGGTCTACATGTATAGGAATATAAAGAGGACCTGTCATGGCTCTACACATGTTTATGGGAGTATAAAGAGGACCTGTCATGGCTCTATACATGTATATAGAACTGTAAAGAGGACCTGTCATGGCTCTATACATGTATGTAGGAGTATAAAGAGGACCTGTCATGGCTCTATACATGTATATATGGGTATAAAAGGACCTGTCAAGGCTCTATGCATGTATATAGGAGTATAAAAGGACCTGTCAGGGCTCTATACATGTGTATAGGAGTGTAAAAGGAGGTGTCATGGCTCAATACATGTATATAGCAGTATAAAGAGGACCTGTCATGGCTCTATACATGTATATAGGAGTATAAAGAGGACCTGTCATGGTTGTTTACATGTATATAGGAGTATAAAAAGGTTAAGGTTAAACCTCTTTTCTTCTAATTATAATGAGTGTCCACGAGTCTTGTTAAACTCCCTTCCTTGAAAAAGTTGTATCCCTATTGTGGGGTCACCAGTACGGTATTTGTAAATTGAAATCATATCCCTTCTCAAGCGTCTCTTCTCCAGACAGAATAAGTTCAGTGTTCACAACCTTTCCTCATAACTAATATCCTCCAGACCCTTTATTAGCTTTGTTTCCCTTCTTTGTACTCGTTCCATTTCCAGTACATCCTTCCTGAGGACTGGTGCACAGAACTGGACAGCATACTCTAGGTGAGGCCGGACCAGAGTCTTGTAGAGTGGGAGAATTATAATTTTATCTCTGGAATTAATCCCCTTTTAAATGCATGGCAATATTCTGTTTGCTTTGTTAGCAGCAGATTGGCATTGCATGCCATTGCTGAGCCTATCATCTACTAGGACCCCCAGGCCCTTTTCCATCCTAGATTCTCCCAGAGGTTCTCCCCCCAGTGTATAGATTGCATTCATATTTTTGCCACCCAAATGCATTATTTTACATTGAACCTCATTTGCCATGTAGTTGCCCACCCCAGTAATTTGATCTTTTTGCAAGGTTTCCATATCCTGCAGAGAAGTTAATGCCCTGCTTAGCATCGTCCGCAAATGGCCAGGGTTAATGACATCAAGGGCAGGGCCACTCGGTAAAGTCATTGACTCTACCCCTGTCAATGGTGTCACTGTGGCGCCCAACTCCTTGTGACATTGGTAGTTTTTTTGTAGGGGCAGCGGGCATCATGATTGATGATAGATCTATATTGGGACACATTTTTATTTTTTATTTTTAATAAAGGACTTGACAAAAACTCATTCACATGGGGAGCCAGGTAATGATAAGATACCCCCACAACCACCAGTCCAGAGTTGTGGGAAAGAGGCCCTTGTCCTCATCAAAGTGGGGACAATGTGCTTTGGTGGTTTCCCCCCAAAGCACCCCCTCATGTGGCTAAGGCCTTAAAGAGCCACAGATTAGATTTGTCTCTCCAAGGCTCTGATGAAGAGGAAAGCCCTCGAAACGCGTTAGCTAGGGGATAACACATCATATCAATCTAGTAAGTGTTTAACATTGCTTTTTATTTATATGTAGGAATACGTAGTATTTCCTTGTATACACTAATTTTGTTTATAATAAATCAGTGTGCAGGGAGCATCTAGGGCAGTGGTCATCAACCCTGTCCTCAGGGCCCACTAACAGGCCAGGTTTGCAAGATAACTGAAATATATCACAGGTGATATAATTTATATAAAACCTGCCCTGTTATGCCTCGTACACACGAGCGGACTTTCCTGCGGGAATGTCCGCCGGACTGAAGTCCGCCGGACAATCCGCCCGTGTGTGGGCGCCGGCGGACTTTTTGGTGCCAAAAGTCCAGCGGACTAAGTTTGAAGTTTTGTTTTCAAATTGTCCGCTGAACTTGGCAGTCCGGCGGACAATCCCGCGGAAAGTCCGTTCATTTAGAACGTAACTGCAGGTAGACGGAAGTAGCGAAGGCAGTGAATGCCGCCGCGCTAGCCCCGTCACCTGGCATGGATTTAAAGGGAATCCCTACGACGAAAAAACGGCGTGGGGGTCCCCCCCTAATCCATCTCAGACCCTTATCCGAGCACGCAGCCCGGCCGGCCAGGAAAGGGGTGGGGACGAGCGAGTGCCCCCCCTCCTGAGCCACGTGCCCTCAACATGGGGGGTGCCCTGGGGAAAGGGGGGCCGTGCGGCCCCCCCACCCCAAAGCACCTTGTCCCCATGTTGATGAGGACAAGGGCCTTTTACCGACAACCCTGGCCGTTGGTTGTCGTGGTCTGCGGGCGGGGGTGTCACAGTCCCGGAGACTCATAGGGGGCGGGGTCACCATGTGACATGAGCATGTGACCCCGCCTCCTTGTCCCTATATAAGTCCCAGCACAGCGCGTCTCTGCCATTCCGGCCAGAAAGAGCGACGAGTCAACATCGGAAGAAAAAGAAGAAGAAGAAGAAGAAGGCGGCGGCGGCGCAGAAAGCTACGACAGCGGCAAGAACAGAAGAGACCCTGGAAGACCCCGGAAGACCCCCGAAGGCGGATCGAGACCCCCAGACGACGGCGGCGACGACAAAGAAGGTAGCCGGGCTCCTCTGCTCGGTAAAAGAGCTAGGTAAAATAGCGGAGGAGTCCGGCGAGAAAACCCCCCAAGATGGAAGAAGACCCCCGGAGCAGTGCAATAAAATATTTTTTAAAAAATTGTGTGTTTTTTTTTATTTACACTTTACACCTTAGGTGAATGGGTAGGGGTACATCGTACCCCATACTCATTCACATAGGGTGGGGGGCCGGGATCTGGGGGCCCCTTATTAAAGGGGGCTCCCGGATTCCGATAAGCCCCCCGCCCGCAGACCCTGACAACCAACGGCCAGGGTTGTCGGGAAGAGGCCCTTGTCCTCATCAACATGGGGACAAGGTGCTTTGGGGTGGGGGGGCCGCACGGCCCCCCTTTCCCCAGGGCACCCCCCATGTTGAGGGCATGCGGCCTGGTACGGCTCAGGAGGGGGGGGGCGCTCGCTCGTCCCCACCCCTTTCCTGGCCGGCCGGGCTGCATGCTCGGATAAGGGTCTGAGATGGATTTGGGGGGACCCCCACGCCGTTTTTCCGGCGTAGGGATTCCCTTTAAATCCATGCCAGGTGACGGGGCTAGCGCGGCGGCAGTCACTGCCTTCGCTAGTCCCGTCTACCTGCATATATGTTCTAAATGAACGGACTTTGCTCCGTGTGTGGGGCAAGTCCGTTCATTTTCAAAAGTCCGGCGAAATTTTTCTCGCGGATTGTCCGCCGGAGAGGTCCGGGCATGTGTGGGCAAGTCACACGCTCGGAAAGTCCGGCGAAGCCCCGCTGGAAGGTCCGGCGGTTTTTCCGGCGGACATTCCCGCGGGAAAGTCCGAGCGTGTGTACGAGGCATAAGTGGGCCCTGAGGACAGGGTTGATGACCACTGATCTAGGATACTGGATCCATGAAAACTTTGAAAAGCTCTACTTCTCAAACAAGTATTACTAGAGACTCTGGTGGAATTTACGACAGACATACTAATTTAGTCTCAAACCCATGCCTCCTCCCGGGCTCCTCACACTTGCCTAAATGGGTTAAGTTAGAGATGCTGGAAGATTCAGGGGAAATTAGTAATTCTCTAGGTGGACAACAGGTCAGCAGTCTCCTATATCCAAAAGCAAGAAGGAACTTACAACTACACCCTCTTGAAAAAAGTAGAACCCATTATGGCATGGGAAGTCAAAGAAATAAAAGCAGTGTATCTTCTGCCAGCTCACAATATGGAGGCAGATCACTTTCCAGAATGTTTCCAGACCAGTATTCCCTTCACCCCCATATTTTTGATCAGAGAACTCATCTGTGAGGCCAACGTCAGACTGGTCTGTTCGATACTCCAGGAAAGCAAAGACTCCCCTAAGCACTGGGAAAACTGAAAATTGTATCAGTGCATACTGTAATTTTATTTTCCTGGTACTAATGCAACACACCATATCCCCCCCCCCCCCCCCCCATCTTTTTTTTTTTTTCTGAACCCGTTTATATTAATGTCTAGGGGGTCTATACTCTCACTTTGATAGACATTCACTAGTCATGTATGGCGGAATATATGTGCAGCTCTATCACCCATATACTGCCATTAATAAGCACCAGGAAAGAAAAATGACAGTAATTGTTGAAACTATTTTCGGTTTATTATTGCAGATGAAGTATTATGATGGTTTAATTTTTCATGGAGAAAAACTATTAAAATGGTAATAAACAATATAATGTGTGTTATTTTATGCAATAAAAGACAGTGCAGTAATTATTCTTTAATATTTTCATTAGAAAATTACATTATAATATGTTTATTTAATGGTCTAATCAAAATAATGGCGTTGTATTGCCATGCACATCAGAGTGAGAAGGATAGTTAAAAGCCACAAGTTAGACCCCTTTCACACCAAGGGCGTTTTGCAGGCGCTATAGCATTACAAATAGCGCCTACAATCCGCCCTCAAACTGCTGCTTCATTGTCTGCAGTGTGAAAGCCCGAGGGCTTTCACACTGGAGCGGTGCGCTGGCAGGACGTTAGGAAAAGTCCTGCCAGCAGCTTCTTTGGAGCGGTGAATGAGGAAAGAGGAAAGCCCTCGAAACGCGTTAGCCAGGGGATAACACCTCATATCAATCTACTAAGTGTGTGTGTGTGTGTTTACCGCTCCTCCACCGATGCTCCCCATTTAAATCAATGGGGCAGCGATGTAATACCGCAGGCAAAACGCAGCTATTGCGGGCGGATTTAACCCTTTCTCGGACGCTGGGGGGGGGTAAAAGCGCCCCGCTAGCGGCCAAAATGCGCCCCAAATCTGACGGTAAAACGCTGCTAAAAATGGCGGCGTTTTACCGACGAGGCTATAGACGTCTCGGTGTGAAAGGGGTCTAAAGATTAACTTGATCCTGATGAACTGAAAAGGTTTTGAAAGTGTCTCTTATGCACCATTTTCTGTGTTTTAGTTTGTCGACATTCCACACAATTTTGAAGTTTGACATATTTGCTGTTTACTCAGCATAGTATTTTATATTATATTTTACAAACAATGTGGATTATATTGTGTTTTTGTGTGCTTTATTGTATTCTTTACTGAAAATATAGGCTTAGTAAACAGTTATGCAAAGACTGAGTGACATAAAAATGTGTAACTACCTGTTTTATTTTACATTGATTTCAGAAAATATATAATATTTTGGGGATTTTAACAAATTTTCTGTCCAATTTTTTTTTTTTTTTATTTTAGCATGTTTATGAAGAAAATAAAAATTGGTCCAACAGCAAAAAACTTATTCCAAGAGGAGATCTGATTGGTTAGGATAACTAAACTTCTACACTATAGGACTATTCTTCAACTGAGACGAGGTAAAAAAAAAAAATGTAATAAAAATAAAAAAAGATTAAGGTCCTTTCTACTCTCATTCCTGTCTTATGTCAAATGAGTTGATGTACCAGTTTGCAGTATGTGACGCACAAAGGCTTTAACGAGGTGTGTTAGCAAATTACTAGAACTTAGTAAAGTATTGTTATCATCAGGAAAAATATTGTATTATGATATCTTTATAGAGGTTAATTTTGGTATTTGGTATATGTGTTCTTTCTGTATTCATAAATTTTCTCTACAGACCACTCACTTTACTGCCCAGCAGTAAATAAAGTGACAGTGACCAGAAAAAGCTATCAGCAGTACTTCAACAACATAAAAAAAAAAAATTAAATCATGGAAATATAGGTAGGGGCAGTTCATCAAAAAACCTTGTTACTGTCTTTTTTGCTGGACAGCCATGTTGTTTTTTATGTAATTGTAGAGAAAAATAAAAAAGCATACAAAAATAATTTAAAAAGGAATTCATATACTGAATGCTGTCATTACATGTATGAACTGCATACAGTTGTCACAATACAATGTATTTTTTTTTAGACATGCAGAACAAGCTGCTCAACAAGTGATAATGACAGGGGTTGGGACAAAATATTAATACTGTCACCACCCTCTATTCTATTGGTTTAGCATTTAAAATGCATGTCAAGTCATTTTTTTTTATAGTTTTGGGCTGAGGAGAAGCATTATAAATCTTGCTGGGATTCTTTACAGTGATTTCTCCATCCTTCTTGTCCTGCTAAGAAAGTTGCATCACATAGGTTGTGAAGGAAAATATATACAGTGCCTTAAAAAAAGTATTCATACCCCTTGAAATTTTTCACATTTTGTCATGTTACAACCAAAAACGTCAATGTATTTTATTTCATAGACCAACACAAAGTGGTACATAATTGTGAAGTGGAAGGAAAATGATAAATGGTTTTCAAAATGTTTTACAAATAAATATCTGAAAAGTGTGGTGTGCATTTGTATTCAGCTCCCCTTTACTCTGATACCACTAACTAAAATCTAGTAGAACCAATTGCCTTCAGAAGTCACCTAATTAATACATTTATAAATAATAATAAATAATAAATAAATAATAATAATTTATTAAATAAATAATAAATGATTTAATCTCAGTATAAATGAAGCTGTTCTGTGAAGCCCTCAGAGGTTTGTTAGAGAACCTTAGTGAACAAACAGCATCACGAAGGCCAATGAACACACCAGACAAGTAAGAGCTAAAATTGTGGAAAAGATTAAAGCAGGGTTAGGTTATAAAAGTATATCCCAAGCTTTGAACATGTCATGGAGCACTGTACTATCCATCATCCAAAAATGAAAAAAGTATAGCACGACTGCAAACCTATCAAGACATGGCTGTCCACCTAAACTGACACACCGGGCAAGGAGAGCATTAATCAGAGAAGCAGCCAAGAGGCCCATGGTAACTCTGGAGGAGTCACAGCTCAGGTGGAAGAATCCGACGGAATTTGTCGGTAGGAATTTCCGAACGTGTGTATAAGTCGTGCACTCCACAAATCTGGCCTTTATGTAAGAGTGGCAAGAACAAAACCATTGTTTAAAGAAAAAAGCAATAAAAAGTCCCGTTTGCAATGTGCGAGAAGCCATGTGGGGGACACAGCAAACATGGAAGAAGGTGCTCTGGTCAGAAGAGACCAAAATTTTAAATTTTGGCCTAAAAGCAAAACGCTATTGTGTGGCGAACACAAAAACGAACACTGTACATCACCCTGAACACACCATCCCCACCGTGAAACCTGGTGGTGCCAGCATCATGTTTTGGGGATGCTTTTCTTCAGCAGGGACAGGGAAGCTGGTCAGAGTTGATGGGAAGATAGATGAGCCAAATACAGGGCAATCTTAGAATAAAACCTGTTATGCCATGTACACACGGTCGGAATTTCCGATGGAAACAGTCTTTTTCTGTCGGATTTTCCGACGGACTGTGGATTGAGAACCTGTTCCGAATTTGACTTTGGTATGAGAACCTTTTCTTAATTTTTCCGATGGAAAACCTTTATATCGGATTTTCCGACCGTGTGTATGCCCATAAGTCTTTTTCTGTCGGAATTTCCGACGGACTTAGTACGCGGCATTAGAGTCTTCAAAAGACTTGAGACTGGGGCGGACGTTCACCTTCCAGCAGGACAACGACCCTAAACATACAGCCAGAGATACAATGGAATGGTTTAGATCAAAGCTAATTCATGTGTTGGAATTACCCAGTCAAAGTCCAGACCTAAATCCAATTGAGAATCTGTGGCAAGACTTAAACATTGCTGTTCACAGACGCTCTCAATTCAATCTGACAGAGCTTGAGCTATTTTGCAAAGTAGAATGGGCAAAAATGTCACTCTCTAGATGTGCAAAGCTGGTAGAGTCATACCTAAAAAAACGTGCAGCTGTAATTGCAGTGAAAGGTGGTTCTACAAAGTATTGAGGGGGCTGAATACAAATGCACGCCACACTTTTTTATTTGTAAAAAAAATTGGAAAATCATTTATCATTTTCCTTCCACTTCACAATTGTGTGCCACTTTGTGTTGGTCTATCACATAAAATCCCAAAAAAATACATTTATGTTTTTGGTTGTAATATGACAAAATGTGGAAAATTTCAAGGGGTATGAATACTTTTTCAAGGCACTGTATAATTAAAACTGGAGCACACAAAAATCTGGGGCAGGTGTGCGTAGTCACCAATCAGCTTCTAGGTTTTATTGTCAAAGCTTAAGAGTCCATTCACACAAGGGCAACTTTGGATCCGACTTGAAGTCGCCCCAAGTTGCCGCAAGTCGTGCGACATGATAAAATCAATTTAAGTGAATGAGAGCCATCTTAATGCACACTACTGAAGTCGCTCTGACTTCAGAAAAGGTTCCTCTACTACTTTAATCCGACTTCTAGGCAACTTGTACCCATTGATTTCAATGGAAGTTGCCTTCAAGTCGAATCCCCTGTCTTAACTGAAGCAACTTTCCAAGAAGTAAAAATAGTTTTCTAGGCAAACCCCTCCCTCCCACAGAGCTGATTATTATGCGATTGGCCACCGGCAAAGTCCCCTGTCCTGGAGGCAACTTCAAGTTGCCTTGTAAGTTGCCTCAAGTCGCACTGTGATTCATACTCAAGTCGTGTCCAAGTTGCCTCCCAAAGTCACGCTGGAAGTCGTGTTGCCCCTGTGTGAATGGACTCTAAGTGCCGGTTCACACTGGGACGACTTGTCAGGCGACATAGCTGCCTGACAAGTCGCGTTCGATTCTGTACAATGGAACCGTTCTAATCGGATTGTCACAAGTCGCTCCGACTTAGAAAAAGGTTCCTGTACGACTTTGGGGGCGACTTGAGGCGACTTGCATTGACTTTTATAGAGAAGTCGTTTTACAAGTCGCCGCAGCTGTCGTGTCCAGGTCGCATGTCCTGTCAGCAGGACAGGAAGTGAGGAAAATAGTAATAAAAACCTGGTAGGGGTTAAAGCGGTAGTAAACCCGCTGAAAGAAAAATTTCTTTTAGTACACCTGTAAGGCAAAAGGCATAATGAGCTAGTATGCACCGCATACTAGCTCATTATGAAATACTTACCTTAGAACGAGGCATCGGTAACTCACCTGGTCCACGCCGAGGTCGCTGACATGTTGCCTCGGCGTGTCTTCCGGGTATCGCGACTCCAGCGCTGTGAGTGGCTGGAGCTGCGATGTCGTCACTCCCACGCATGTGCACGGGGGACTTCTTCCCGGCAGGGTTCGGATTCTGCTGGACCTTCAGCCGAGAATCCCCCGTGCGCATGCGCCGCCGCAGTTAGCGGCGCATTGCACGGGGAATATCTCCTAAACCGTACAGGTTTAGGAGATATTTTTTTTACCTACAGGTAAGCCGCATTATAGGCTTGCCTGTAGGTAAAAGTCATTTTTTTCCCTTTACAACCACTTTAAGTCCTTCCTCACTCTATCCAAATCTAAACCTGGCCACACACGGACTGAACAAGAGATATTACTTGATTCCCTCATCCACGCTTTTCTGATTGGATACAGGTGCTGTTTGGCAAAGAAATTTCTGCCCAGCTCCTTTGACAAAAGTCATTTGAAAAGTCCTCTTGTTGATCCAGGTGTTGCTGACAGGGCCACCCAAATTTGATTTGTATATGACCAGCTGAAAGGCTCATACACATAGATGCTCATCACCATGCAGAGGCCTTTGTTTACATTTTTTCACAGCTGACCGTCATGCAGGCAGCCTATAGAAAGTAAGTAGGAGTGAGTTGGCTGTATGGACTCACCCGCCCCTGCATGCCTGTCAAACTCAGCTGTGCGTGTGAGTCCATAGAACTATTGCAACCCATTTATTTTCTATGAGCTGCCTGCACACAGCTGAGCGTCCGTGTGAATGAGCCCTTAAGCTGGCCATATACTAATCAAAACTTCGCTCTGGTGGCTCCTCGGGGCTGAGCGTATGTATAAATGAGTCCTAAATAAAAAAAACATTTTCACTGGAGATACATTCAACCCCTTTCTGTCAGCCCCAGCACCCGTTTAAAAAAGGTTCTTAAAAGGCCAGTGACCACTGTGATTGGCTGTCACAGTGGTCACATGATCGGAAGCCAGTTCCGCCAGCTACCAATTGTTAGTGGAGACCGGGATTTGTCGTTGGCGGCTCTGTCTCTGTGCTGAGGGCGTGTGGTGAGCACAGAAACATCAGTCGCCCAGTGACACATATGCCTTTTGCTGCCACACATATGGGCAAAAAAAAGAACAAACAAATTATAACAAAACTGGTAAAGCAGCCCTGGCACCAGTATATCTTTCCCCATTTCCTCACCTTTGATGAACAGCTCGGTCTTTCTGTATGGGATTATTCACATCAGCCCACATGCTAAAATGGGAGGAGCAGTGCGACGCGTTGTTTCAATGCATCACACACATTAACTTGTTTTCTTTTTAACTTTATTGAAGTGTCACAAGTTACACTTCATTCAAGTCTGTGCTGTGACATATGGTTGTGTAAAAATGTAGCATGTTTATGCAGGCAGCCGATGTTAGTCAATGAAGGCCCTTTCACACTGGGGCGTATTTCAGGCGTTTTTCAGGCGCTTTAGCATTAAAAAAGCGCCTGTAAAGCGCCTGAAAGGAGCCGCAACTGCAATCCCAATGTGAAAGCCCGAGTGCTTTCACACTGAGACCCCTTTCTCACTATGGCATTTTTCAGGCACATTAGCATTAAAATAAGCGCCTGTAAAGCGCCTGAAAGAAGCTGCAACTGCAATCCCAATGCCCGAGTGCTTTCACACTGAGGTGCTGCGCTGGCAGGTGAATACACCGCTCCTAAAGTGCCTCTTAAAACGCCTGAAAAACGCTTGTTGCAGCAGCGCTTTGTGGGCGCTTTTAACCCTTTTTTGGCCACTAGCAGGGGTTAAAAGCGTCCCACTAGCGCTCGAAAAGCGCTGGTAAAGCGCCGCTAGTTTAAGCGGCGCTTTACGAGCATTTTTCGGGCGCTGGCAGTGTGAAAGGGCTCTTAAAGCACTTGAGTTTTCACATTGGAATTGCAGATGAGGCTTCTTTCAAGCGTTTTACATGCGCTTTTTTTAACGCTAAAGCGCCTCAAAAACGCCTCAAAAACGCCCCAGTGTGAAAGGGGCCTTAGGCCCCTTTCACACTGAGGCGCTTGTAAACTGCCAGTAAAACACTGAGCACTTTTGAAGAGCTTTTCAGGCGCTTTTGAAGAGCTTTTCAGGCGATTTGGAAGCGCTTTCCATTCATTTCAATGGAGAGGGGAGTTTTTTCATCACCCTGCCAGCGCACTGCCCCAGTGTGAAAGCATTTATTGATTTTAATGAAAATAGGTTTTCGTGAGCTTTTCAGGCGCTTTTTTTATCGTAAAATCGCCTGAAAAGCGTCTCAAAGACCCCTTTCACACTGAGACACGTTTCAGGGGTTTTAGCACTAAAAATAGCGCCTGTAAAGCGGCCGAAAACTGCCTCTCTGGTGTGAAAGCCTGAGTGCTTTCATACTGGGGCGGTGCGCTTGCGGGACGGGAAAAAAAGTCCTGCAAGTAGCACATTTAGGGCGGTTTGGGAGTGCTGTATACAGCGATCCTACACCACCCCTGCCCATTGGCATGAAGCGCCTGTAAAGTGCTTCTGAAGCGACATAACCCGGGTGGTTTTAACCCTTTCTTCAGACGCTAGCGGGGGTTAAAAGCGCCCCGCTAGTGGCCGAAAAGCGCAGCTAAAACAACGGTAAAGCGCCGTTAAAACTAGCGCTTTAACGCTAACGGACCCACCACCCCAGTGTGAAAGGGGAGTTCTGCATGAGGAAAACAATTTAAAAGTCAGCAGCTACAAATACACTTACCTGTCCAGGGAGCTTGCGATGTTGGCACCACAGCCAACTTTTGAATCGGCTGTCGGGTGCTGCTGACACCCTCTCTTCTAAGGGAAACCAGCAGTGAAGCCTTTTGGCTTCACGCCCAGTTCCCTACTGCGCATGCGCAAAGCGTGCTGCGCTTTCTAATTGGCCCGGCGGCAGAGGAAGGAGGAGGGGGGCCAAACTTCCGAGGGACGGAGCTGCAGCGCCATCTCCCGAAAGTGGGGACGGGGACCTGTCAAAAACAGGTACCCGTTCCCTCCTCCCACCTGAAAGGGGAGGAAGCAAATAAGTGAAGGTTCAATTTTTGGGTGGAAGAGTCAAAACTCAGATGTATGGGTGAGCCTGTGAAGTCGCTACTTCTTCATTGACTAAGCACCAGTTCACACAGTATCGGACAGCTGACGCACAGGAAACCGCAGTGGTTTACTTTCCGGCAGCTGTCCGTACTGGCTGCAGTGAGCCAGTTTTAGGGGACGGTGTAGCGCACAATTCAGCACATCATATAGCTCCCTTTTTTATAAATTTTTCTTTATTGGAAGCGCAGAAGAGTGACACTTTATTCGTGTCACTGTACAGCAGCGAGGTGCGCTGCTGTACAGCGACTTTTTATCCTGCTCGGGATGCTGTGATAAAATGCAGCATGTCTGCATCTTACCGTAGAACAATGCAGCACAGTTGTTTTCTGTGTCCTAGCAGTGACTGGTGTCCTTTCTTGAAGAAAAACGCCAGTCAGCGTACTAAAGCAGCCCATAGACGATACCATGTTTTTTTTGTTGAACCAGTTTTTTGAAAACTGACTCGATTCTCCGATCCACACACTCGATGTGGAAGGGGGAATCCTCCCCATTGAACTATTCTATTCTGGCAGCAGGGGGACTTCCCCACCTTCAGAATATATATATATATATATATATATGTGTGTAGCACTAACCCCCGAAGGAGCTGCTGGTTTTATTTGGGCTTACCGTTACCTCACCTGCTTGCATCTCCGTCTTAGGGATCCCATGGAAAGTGGCCCAAAAAATTTGAATTTCCAATACTTAGTCCCTTTTATGGTTATTTATTCAAAATAAAAGCAAAGTCTTTCAATAAAAAGGGTCAGAGGGTTAAGGATGAGTTCAGGCACCTGGTACTGCGGGCTTAAGATTTATTTTTAGATCAAGAAGCAATGGTTCCATTCTCTAGATCCAGCCACCACCGGATAAGCCCCTCTCACTGGACTTAGCAGCCCGTGGGGTATTTAACACAGTCTCTGTCACAGACTTGTGAATTTAAACGTAAGCGTCACTGAGAGATTTAAGAATACTTCCATACAATACCAGTCTCTTTCAGCCGAACCGGCGGTACTGTAGCTATAGTGATCCGGTTTGCGTCCTTCAACTGAGTCACCAGGCTCCTCCAGAGATACCAGCCTTGCGCACGGTCTTCTCCTGGAAAAGTCCTCCCCTGGGTCCTTCAGTTTCTGGGACTCTCCATTCAGATGAGACGGCACCGGACCATCCCTGAATCAGTAGGCTCCAAGATCGGCTTGGACCTATCCTCTCAGTTGCACTGTCTCAGGCCAGCCGGCCCTGAGACACAGGATACATAGCTCCGCACCCCAGGCCAGGAGGGCCATGGGGTCTGGGTCAAGAGGGACCCAGCAACAAAACGAAAAAAACACCAACAACAACCACGCCAACCTGGCGTTGGCACCTTAAATCTCACCCCCCAGAATGCACAGCAGGAAAACACTCCCACTGTGCTGGTTCCGAGCAATAGGTGGCATTTAATGCATCCAGCTAAGCTGCGTTTCTCCTCTTGCCGGTGGTGACAGTGACACCTGCGGTCAAGGAGAACCCAGTGCAATCCAGCTGGACTGGTACAGAAACCAGTAATTTAGAGAAATTAGCCTGAAGCCCAACTGCGGCCTCCAGCAACTTAATTTTGAAAAATAATACATACATACATACACACACACACACACACACACATACTGTATATATTTTTTATATATATATATATATATATATATATATATATATATATATATTGCACACTTTTCTGCTGACAAGCCAGGGTTCATATCAATTTGAATTGTTGCCTTTTTTTGGGGTCCATGTGCCTGCCCTGCTCAGTGCTCAGTCTCACTGCTCACCTCGATCCTGCCGCTATCCAGGCTCCGCTGCTTCTTCCAAGGGAGAGAGAGGGCAGGCGGACTGCAGATGTATATCACTCCGCCGGCGCCTGCGGGACCTGCAGCCGGAACTATAGAAGCCACATCAGAAAATGCGGCAGGATTACTCCGCAGCTGTGGTCCCTAGTCCTTGCTCAATCACCTCCCACTCGCAGCACAGACGTTTTTGCTGGCCCGAACCTGACCCCAGTGGTGATCGTGAGTTATACATGTTGCAGCAGTCAGCATTAGCACTGGCAGTGAAAGCACAGCCAGAGCACAGGGATGATTAGGGTGTGCCCGGGCACACCCGGCACACCCTGTGCGCACGCCTATGTTGAGCGGGGAAACCCTGATAGAGCAGTTGTACAGAAGTCGATTAGTAGATAGACTTCTGTACAACCTCCCTGCCCATACATGAAACGCAATTCAGCCGGTTCTGCATGGAATTTCTAACCATGTATGACATAAATCAGTGCAAAGCCCATTTATTATATTGCAGTTTACCAATTCTTAGACTTGATGGCTGTATTAGTAGTCTCTGTTAAGCTTTCTTTCTTTTTTTTATCTGGTGATTCACCCAGCAAATCAGTTTTTCCCAGCGCAAACTCTCCAGCAGAATGTATCAGTTTACATGAATGAGACAAACCACTTAGCCCTGGCAGAGTTGATTAAAATGATCATCTTTTATTTATTAAAGTATAACTAAAGGCAAACATTTATTTAGCTTTGGATACAGTGGAGATGGATTAGAACCCCCGTCAGTTTTTATTGATGTCTGTATTTCCATTAGCTAGATTCACTCTCTCTATTTGTCATCTTTATTATTATCATTAAGGGCTGGTTCACACTACAAAAAATGCAAACCAGGTCAGT